>JALKAD010000138.1:611678-621875 GCA_024500015.1 Ulva compressa | reverse complement strand
GGTGAATGTTCATGGCTGGACTCGGAACAGGTGTTTCTGGCAGGAGTTCCTCATACACGAGAAGCCAAGGTCTCCTGGCATGGCCGCTGTCCTTGGTATGCCGGATGTGCTCGGCTGGAGGTTGAGCGATCGGAATCTGGGCGCGCTGAGCTGGCGATGTCCGCGTCCCACAAGTTCGAAAAGATTCTGTATCTACACTTCCCGCATGTGGAATGAATTCATTCTCGTAGTTCTCGATTCTTGTATCAGGCATCATGGGCTGCGTTGGACGAGCACCCGCGCACTGGAGCATCTGCGCAGTTGCGCTGTATCTTTGTGATGACGCGCTTGCCGAGCCTGCGGAGCGTTTGAAGAGCTACCGGAGCAGAAATTGGGTTATTGTTTCACTTTATCTCCACCGTAGTTTCCGCCTACTTCAGCATGTCAGATTATTGTGCCCTTGCTTGCAAGGCCTCGGTTCTTAGCCATTCTTCACCACGATGCATGAGCTAACGGATTCCCCAGGATGAGACGGATGGGGCCGCAGAAAGCGACCAACGCACACGCCATACATGCAGCGCCCTTCTGCCGATGTTCGCAGTGTGTGCCTGGATCGGATGCGTGTTGAAGCAGGGATGTGTTGCATATGTTAGCCGTCGCTGGAGCAAGCTGATCAAGTTGTCGCGTGTCGGTGCCTTGTGCGCGACTCGCACACCATGGCAGCCGTCTAGCCACGGCCGTAGACATGCAGTTTAACTTCAATCCCGAAGCTCGGCCGTGGCAGCCGGGTGCGCCTGTGCCAAGTGCGTGGGGAGACGACAGGAAGCAGCGTCGCGTGCCTCAACAGCTCGACAGTACAAAAAGGGAGCAAAGACGGCAGCAGCAAAAACAACTGCCCGAAGAAGATGCGTTTCCTGCTCTGGGCGGTGACAAGCACGCCGTCCCAGACGTTGTCGCGGGGGCAAATACAGCTCAGAACGGGGACGCAAATAAGGCAGGTGCTGTTGCGCCGATCAAGGGCTTCTCCTGGGCAGCGATAGTGACAGATAAATCTAACGGGGATGAAGCTCCAGCAGCCTCGGCACCTGCACCGACACAGCCATCGCTCCTCACCGCGGCGCTGGCTAGTTCGCCATCCGTACAGCCTGAGGTATGATGTATTCCCAGAGCTCCGTTATTTGCCAACATCGGAGTGAGGACAATCAGGAATTGTGATCGTCGCCTGTAGAGCCATTCATTCTCGTGTGCAGGCGGCATGCTCGAAGCCGTCGCCCAATGCTGACGTGCCCAGCACCTGTGCACCAGAAGATACACGCAATGGCGCCAAACACAGCAACGGCTGCCAGAGTGAGGAGCAGCAAATCTCATCGACGTCCACCTTGACCGCAAATTTAGCCGCGGGACCTCGCCCAAGCGAAGGGCAGGGATCCCTTCCGAGCAGTAGCCATGCAGTCTCTTCCCACGCACATGATGCATCAGGAGGTAAACCCGTCTCACACCTGTCAGTGACAGGCTCTAGAGTGTCGAAGAACACCCATGGCTCAACGGAGGACCGCCTGTCCAAGGGCACATTTCGTGGGTCGCCTGTGACAGAGCTGCGACTGGCCACAGATGTCAACAGGAACACAGTCAGGGCTCTACGAGCAATGGGCCCCAGTGACTTTCAGGCTGTGCGCGAGATCGGCCAAGGGGCGTTTGGGAAGGTATGCCTCCTGCACGGCCAGTCTGTCTGCTAGCATCCCCCTCTCGTTGACACGGCATCATGCAGGTGTCTTGCCTGCCAACATTCATTGTTCAGAGTGGTATCGACTGTTTGCACCGCAGCCTACCACCTCGTCACTGCCCCACAGGCACCCCATACACAAGGCACCATCAATGCGGCTCAGACTAGTAGACTCTCTTAGATCATATCGTATCTTAAATCATTATGGGCGTGCCTGCAGGTGTACCTTGTGCAATCGAGGACCACACGCCAGTTCTATGCGATGAAAGTTCTGAACAAACAGAGAGTGCTGCAAAAGGAGCAGGTGTGAAGCGAGCCTGGATCCCCAAGAATCCGCTGCTCTGACTTGTAGAGGGCGCTCTGCCCCTGCTGCCAGCCTCAACCTTGCCAAGATCCCCGACAGTGACCATCCTGCCTCATGACTGCGTTCTTGCCTGCCTGTCGCTGCCAGGCGGATGCTGCTTCTCTGCATCTGGCCGGACAGGTCTCGAGCTCAGGCAGCTTAAGAACCAGACTGCAGCTGTTCAAACATTCTGCCCGGGTTGCGACAGCGAATGAGCGGGCCCACTCTCGCCAGCCCGGCAGCCTAGTACATGCTCACACCAGCCACCTCACAGCGCAGCCGCCGCTGCCTCCCACAGGACATGCCACAGCAGTGGCATGTACCATGCGCCATGTTGCCCGCAGCCGTGCACACCTGCCTGACTCTGGCACTTCCGCCCCACTGTCCACTCTGCCGCTGCTTGATGAGTTCAGTCTGATCCGCACCTGCCCACCACTCGGCAGCCCTTCACGCAGCCCCTCTGTTTCTCTGGCAGGCCCCGGTGTGTCTTGATGTATCACGTGCATACAGAGCCGTTGCCGCACCGCCGACCCTGTCACGCATGACGTGCTGTGTGCTGTGCAGGTGAGCTACGCGATGTGCGAGCGCGACGTGCTGTGCAGCCTGACGCACCCGTACCTCGTGACGCTGCGGTTTGCGTTCCAGACTAACCACCGCCTGTTCCTCGTGATGGACTACATCGAGGGGGGCCACCTGTGGACGCACATGAAGGCGGGCTTCCTGCCGGAGGCCGTCGCCAAGGTGTTCACCGCGGAGATCGTGCTCGCGCTGATGCACCTGCACGCCCTCGGCATCGCGCACCGGGACCTCAAGCCCGAGAACATCCTCCTCGACAGCGACAACCACTGCCGCCTGACGGACTTTGGGCTGGCCAAACGCGACATGGCGGAGGACACGCGCGCACACACCATGGTCGGCACCATCGACTACATGGCCCCGGAGGTGCGCTGCGCGTGCTGCGCGTGCTGTGCGTGCGAGCGCTGTGCCCGTGTACGCCGCATGCATGAAGCACCGCGGCAGCGGTCGGTGTGCCTGTGTTGTTTGACTGTCCGGCCACGCCATGCGGCACAGCAGCGTGTCGCCAGAGGCAGCGATACAGCAGACAAGCCCGGAAGCTGAGAGTCTGCAGGCCAGTGGTCGGAATCCGCTGCATGTTTGACTTTGCCTGGGAACGGGCTTCCGGCAGGGCCAGACTCGTTCCAGTCGATGCCGATAGCGCCGGCCGACAGCACACGCTCCGAAAGGCTCCCATCAGACACGACCTGCACACGTTGAACACAGTCGCACAGGGATGGGCACCTCAGCGCGTTCACCCGGAGATGGCAGTACACCGTTGATGGACCGACAGGGTCGTTCGGCGCGCGTACAGGGTGCTCTTCGATGCGCGCGTGTCGTGCACGCCTACGTCAGCCGGTGGCAGGGGTGCCATGTAAAGTGGCCAGCAGCGCAGTGGCCGCTCATGCATGCGCTGTGGTGCAGATCGTGCGGAACGAGGGCCACGGGCGGGCGGTCGACTGGTGGAGCCTGGGGGTGCTGCTGTACGAGATGCTGTTTGCGCGGCTGCCGTTTGCGCCGCAGGTGCCGCGGCCGCCGCGCGGCAAGGCCCGCAAGGACCCCCGCCTCGAGCCGGGCACCGACGAGTACAAGGCCGAGGTCAAACGCCGCATCCTGTCCGGCAAGGTCGTGTGGCCCAAGGGGCCCTTTGTCGCCGTCGCGACGTCGGGCGCGAAGAACCTCATCCAGCGGCTCCTCGCAAAGTCGCCGGAGCAGCGGCTGTCCGGGGAAGCCGTCATGCAGCATGACTGGTTCAAGGACATCGACTGGGGGGCGCTCGAACGGCGCGAGGTGCGGCTGCGCCCCCTGAAGCCACTTCACACACGCCTGCAGAACAGCATCCTCCCGTCTCGTGAGCCACATGCATGCTGTCTGCGCGCGGCGACTGTAGCCTCGCATCACGTGTCCGCTTGTTGCGCCCACTGCGTATGCGGCACCGACGGTTTTTTTCTCGCGATGTCGGCTGGCCGCACATGCGTGCGCATGCATGCAGATCCCGAGTCCGCTCCGGAGCTCAATCTTTGCGGGCGGCGCCGACAAGGTGTCGCAGTCCAACCTCGACATGGCGCCGCTGGAGGTGCAGTGCCCCCGCCTCGCGGGGTACCTCTTCGAGTGCGACACGCCCAAGGGCACGCCTCCCACCGAGCTCCTCAGCAGCTTCGCGGGCTTCTCCTACAACCACGAGAGCGAGCTTGCCCACGCCGCCGCCCGCGGCGACGACGCCCTCGCCGCCGCCTTCTAATTCTGCCCCTCAATGGTGCTCGCTACCTGCCGCCGCCGCGTGCTGCATGCTGTGTCCCGGAGGCGGTTTGAGCACCTGGTAGGCACCATGTGGACGTGTTGCATGCTGTGTGCTGCTCCTGAACAAGCGCGCTGCTGTGTGCTGGCTCGGGGACAGGCTCGTGGACCGGACGCTGCCGCAACATGCAAAGGTGGCCAAATGGCCTAAAGCACGTGGTGCTGTGAGGCCTGGGCAAGTGGCCTGGGCAAGGCTGTGAAGCATGCGGCAAGCGCCCGCATGGTGTGCTGAAACGTTCAGTGCATCAGTGAAGGTGGCGCTGCGTGCCTGTCTACATGGCGGGGATCGCGCCTGCTGCGCACGCGCGCAGCTCCCCGCGCTGTGCTCGCAGCAGTGCCACCTCATCGGTGGAGGTCAAGCACGCGCCGAGTCGCGGGAGTTGCTGTCAGCGGCAGGCTGTTTGGGCGTGGCGAAGGGCCACGGGGGGGTGGTTTGTGTCAATTGCTGGCCACATGTGAGTTAAGCTGAGATTAGATTGGGGCACCCGCAGCGTGTGTGTCGCTGTCCATCCGAATCCGGCCTCTGTCAACCTCTCAAGGCCGGGAGTGCACCCGGGCCGCATGCATGCGCACAGCTGCATTCACGGGCAACTCATTCGGGAAGCATGTGTGTCGTGCAGACAGGTCATTGTTTGTTGTTGTGAGTTCAGATGGTGGCCGGGATGTGATGGTCCGATATGTTGCATGTTCAGATGATTGCATGCAGAGTGCAGTTCCACGCATCGGCAGGCTGGATAATGTTTGCTGCCGCTTCTTTCAAATGCAGGTTTTACCGTCAGTGACAACGACTGCGCAGGTCTGCAGAAGAGCAACAGCGGTTCAGTATGACTGGGTCATGCATAGCAGCGGTGTCTGTTTTGCTTGTGCACTTGAATGCAAACGGAAACGATTGAGGAAATGTATGTTCTTTACACCGTAACGAAGGCCCGAGGCCAGGGGGTTGTTGAGTATGATGCCAGAGCCGGTACAGCTGTACTAAGTGCAGCACCCGCACGGCATTCGACTTAACGGGAATATCCAACCAGAGAGCATAAAGGCTTCACAAGCACCTTGCGGCGATCCGCTTTTGGCTGTTGGCCGTTGTGCCTCGCTGCGTTTGAAGGTCGTCGCATGTGACTTTGTGTTTGCTCACGGAAAGTGTAAACGCTACCATGTACCCTGGCATGGCAGTGTAGACAAAGCGCGATCAAAACGATGCCCCCACAGCACAACGGCCACAGCTCGGGGCTCGACATCCAGAGCAGCATTGGTGGTCCAAACTGCAGATGCCGCAGTTACAATCTCGCTTGATGCATTACACCACTCTACAAGTACACTGGGTCCTGAACACCCTCGCTCCGCATGTGTGCCTCGCCACAGCGCATGTGCATGGACACCCCAGCACGCGTGTCTCCAGCACGCGGCACACAGCACAGCCACACCTGGCCGCACTCGAGTGCGCCAGATTCGCAACACCAGCCAGGCAGCACACACAGCAGCACTGCGGCCATAGCCAGAACAGAGGCAGGCAGGTAGCTGCTCTGCTCCTGCCCTTGCACCGAGCAGAGTGCCAGCCTCAGCAGAGTGCCAGCGTCAACATCATCGGGGCGCTTCGTCCCGGTGCTTTGAGCGCCTGCCGCTCTTCACACACTGGACACGTACGGGTCCCCGCCGACTGAGCTCTTCACAAAGCCTCTACCTCCACAGCATGCAACCCTAATTCTACAGTGCCGCGGCGCAGCGCAGCGCCACCGGCTCGCCTCGGGCATCCGCGCCGCGCATGCGCCAGTCTCAAGAGCGGTGTCGCTCACGCCTCACACACAAACTCGCCATCCCAGCCCCAGCGCAAGCGCCCAGCACCACTGCCCCCACCTCTTGAAAGGAAACCTGCGCCCCAACAAGCATGTCGTGGGTACAGTGACCCAGTCAGAACTGCCGACCCGTCGCGCCTGTTACAGTTTGCACATGCGTGCAGATCACATGCCCGCCCAGCCGTACTTTACTGTTCAGCTGTTGGCGGGGTCGTCGCTCTGTTGCGGCGCGTCACGCACATCCGCGCGGCTGCGTGGCGAGGCGCAGGGGGACGTGGAGGTGTGGAGGAGGTCGACGTTGTTACCGAGCCAGGCCTGCGTGACGAGCGGCTCCAGCACGGCGGAGCGCGGCAGCGCGCCCGCGTCATGGATGAAGCTGAGCAGAAGCTCCGCCACGTCATACGTGCTGGCGCCGGGCACCGTCAGTAGCGGGCCATCGCGCGCGCTGTCGTGGTTCTGCATGCATGCAAAGCCGTCAGGCTACGCTTGAGGGCTCTGGCATGCCTCTACGCAGAGATGCAGCGTGGCATCATGCCCCAAGGCTTGCCGACTGTGCATGGAAAGCGCAGCATTGAAATGGGCATGTGTGGCGCGGAAACAAGGCTGCATCGCCACCTCGCATCACACCCAGGCTGGGCTCGCACCAGATACTCCACGAGCTCCCAGGGCAGCGGCAGCGGCGCCTCCCGCGGCCGGCTGCTCTGCTCGCGGTTCTTGATCACGTCTGCAAGCTCGCGCTGCACCTCGTCCAGGATGCCGCCCTTCCTCCCCTCCGCCGCCTCTGCGGCGGCATCCGGTGGCAGTTCCACCGGCCGCAGCAGCATCAACGGCGCCACGGTGCGCTGCCGCGCCTCCGTACGGGCGACCAGCGCAGCCAGGAGCGGCGGCAGCGCTGCACACCCGGCCACCGCAGCCTGCGCCTTGCCGGCACGGCCGGCCATCGCCAGCAGCAGCCGCACCACCTTGCCCACCACCGCCTGCTTGTCAACCGTCGTCCCGGCCGCCACTGTGCTGCGGAAAAGGCCGTGCTCCGCCGCCGACAGCTCCCCGGCAGCGGCGCCGCCGCTGCGTGTCCGCCGCCGCCGCACCGGCACGCCCGCATCGTCCACGACCACAAACCGGCTGCCCTTGCCGTTCTCCCCGCCGTCTGCGCCGCCGCGCGCATGCCGGCGGTCCACGCCGGACGAAGCACGGCGCGCAGCGGCCGCGCCGCGGCGAAGCGCGTAATGCGGCTCCAGGTGCACTAGCGCCGCCAGAATCGCGACAAGGCCCTCCAGCGCGTCCGGCTCCGCGAGCGCGTCCAGCGCGCCCGGGGACCGGCGCATGAGGTACAGGATGTCGACCGCCTCGGCCCGCTCCGGGAGGTCCTTCGCGCGGAGGATGGTGCTGAGCGCCGGCACGCAGTCGAGGCGCTCGAGCGCGGCCACGGCGGCCATGGGCGACGCCTCGAGCAGCAGCGCGAGCATGCGTGCGCAGCGCTTGCGGGTGTAGCCGTCGGAGGAAGAGAGCGCAAAGAGGAGGTGGGGGACGGCGCCGGCCTGGAGTGCGGCGGCGGCGGCGTCGATGTGCGCGTGCACGAGGAGGGAGTGCAGCGCGGAGTGCGCGGAGCGCAGGTGCGCGCACGGCATGTGGCACCGCAGGAACGCCACGAGCTCCCGAACTGCAAGCACGCGATGATGTGTTGGATTGTGTATTCGATGTGATTAGATGTTTGGAGAGACATGCTCAGCCGTGACAGTCCCGCGCTGGGAGATGTGTCCATGCTGAGTGGCGGCGTGTGCCTCCGCGCGCGTGCTTGTAAAACACGGACCAGGGTGCAGGCATGCATGCGGAAACACTCCCACAGCTGCACGGTGTCTGTCCGGCATGAGTGCCGCGCACGTGAACATGTGAGGGCAGGCAGAGTGTGCATGCAGGAGGCGAGGGGCCGCACCCACACCGGCTCGCACGAGCACCGCTCCCTGGCTGTTGCCCTCTCCGACCACGGCCATTATGATTGTCGAAACGGACGGCATGCATGCACTGGGGGCGTGCGCGATTATGCTCGCCACGGCGGTCGCCAGGCCGCGGCCGATGAGTGTGAATTGAGTCGCCGCGTTCAGGGAGAGCCGTGCCAGTGCGAGCGCCATGCCTGCCTGGCACTGCTGCAGCTCCGGGTCCTGCAGGCACACCATGAACACATCACGCATGCATGTCATGCATAACCAGTGGTGCACTAAGCAGACGTAGTGTGAAAGGGATGTCAATCAGGCAACAACACTGCATCTGAAGATGCACTCCACCAGCAGGAGTGCAGCCGAGGCCGGTCCCCATTACACAACAGGAGATGAAGTGGCACGAGAACCGGCGCAGCATCCCAGCTACGCATGACAGCAGCAATTTGGTCAGCACCCAATTTGGTCGGCGGTATGCAGCAGCACCCACGAGGCCACACGCACAACCACTAAAGGACCTGCCTCCCAACTCAAGCCCCAGCCACGAACAACTACCATCCTTCCGCCAGATATGCAACCCCTCGTATGTGATTTTTCGGCCGAGCGATCCCACAATACAGCAGCATTGATGGACACTTTTGAGACAAAAGTTGTCCGATGAGGCGTACATCCACTTTGAAGTACAGGGTATTGTGGTCTACGAACTGTGAACCAGGAATTTCGGTCTACGAACTGTGCACAAGCATCCAACGCCCAAAGAGAGGCGGAGAGAGGCGGGAGGGCGGCGTGCCTGGGAGCCGGCGTAGGTGATGAGAGTGTCGCAGGTGCCGGAGGAGAGCAGCTGCGTGTGAGCGCTGGGGTGGCGCGCGAGCTCCGCCAGAGCGGCGGCCGCCGCGTCGCACTCGTCACGGCCGCGCACCGACCAGCCGCCGCAGCGCCGGCACCGCGCCGGCCTCCACGAAGCGCAGCAGCTCGTCGTCGCTGCCCTGCGCCAGCGCCGCCACGGCCGCCGCCGCAGCCGCCGCTACTGTGCGAACCGCCGTGCCCTCTGCACACAGCACAGCACAGCAGTGTCACATCTGGCTCGACCGGATGCCCAAATTGCTGAGCTCATGTGGGGGCTCACATGCTAAAGCTCGCCATGGTGGCCTTTGACATGAGGCACTGTGACGAGGCAGCCCCGCGCACAGCACACGCTTGCTGTTGAGCCAGACACACAGAACAAAGCGCAGCATGGGCATGCCTGGGTGGCGACACGTGCCTGGTTGTGTGGCGCCGGGTGCAGCATCGGCGTTTGCACATGACTTGCGAGCAAACGCGCTGTGGCGGGGGGTCGCACCGTGGTAGAACACGGGAGTGAGCGGCGCGAGCAGCGCCTGGCACGAGGGCTTGGCCGTGCCGCAGAAGCCGGCGTGTGCGAGGCCGCCCACGAGGGCGTCCCGCATGCTCACGCCGCCCCCTCCGCCGCCATCGTCGATGCACGGCATGCGCGACCCGGCCGCCGCGACGGCCGCGACCGCCGTGAACGCGACCGAGCGCGTGTACGGCGCCGCGCGCCGCGACAGCAGCCGCTGGCAGCACGCCGTCACCTCCCGCAGCACTCCGGCCGTCAGCAGCGGCGGCACGGTGGCCTCGGCGGGGGCCTGCCGTGGTGACCGTGGGCTGGCGGGGCGTGCGAGGATGGGTGAGGAAGGCTTAGGGTTCTGGTGCAGGGGCGCACTCGTCAGCGCGAGGAAGACGAGGAGGCCAGTGAGCGCGACGACGTCGTCGCCGCTGGACATCCACCGGCGCAGCATCTGCACGTGCCGCCCAATGTTCAGTACAGAGAAATGCGCGAGGCATGCACCGGTGCATGACTGTGTGCCGTACTGCAGTGCAGCCGGGCACGCTGTTGGAAGTGCAGAGCAGCAGCACAGCCACAGGCGCCTGTGGCTCACAGAGGCAGTGTGCGGCATCTGGTGCAGCGACAGCGCTCGCCGTGCTGATACGCAGCGATACTGGGTGCCACAGCAAGTGCCACCCGACGCTGCACCTCTGCGGCATACGCGATCAGTATGACAGGGTACGGGCAGTGCT
>JALKAD010000138.1:575602-592266 GCA_024500015.1 Ulva compressa | reverse complement strand
ACATGTAACCAAAGTTCAGCCCATGGTGCCAGAGCCGATTGTGAGACAGCTACCCGCTAGCGTCCTTGCTGCATGCCGCACCAACGTACAGGCTCCGGCAGCGGTGAAACGGGCAGTCCTTGCAAGCCCAGCAGATACCAGACACCCTCGAGTTAGCCAGGAGTCTGATCGAGGAGTGCATGCAGGGCCTGGGCTGCGGTGGGTGACAGGCTCAGCTGAGGAGCTGCCATTTGACTCTGAGAGCTTTGACTCCTACACTGTTGCCTTTGGCATCCGGAACGTCACCAACCGGGCTGCTGCATTGGCTGAGGCATATCGGGTGTTGAAGCGTGGGGGGCGTTTCATGTGCCTCGAGTTTTCTCCTGTGGACACACCGGTCCTGAAGGACGTGTACGATGCATACTCCATCAATGTTATTCCAGCCATGGGGAAAGTCATTGCTAATGACAGTGAAAGCTACAGGTGTGATGCTCGTGTGTGTTGATGGCTTTCATCGCAGCCGCAATGGCGTCTGCTAATCTGCCACGGCTGCTAATCTGCTGCCCACTGCTTGCGCCATCTCTGCTCCACACAACTCTCTGCTTCTCAGTAGCACTCTGCCCACGGCTTGTGGCCATGTTGGCGACACTGCAATACGCCGTCTTTGCAGTCATGTACCAATCTGCCTGTATGCAGTGGAGAGCTTGCCTGGCACACTCATGTGCTCGGCTGGGGCCCGGGCAGCCGGCTGCTGTGTTTTCAAACCCACGTATCTCATTCGTGTTTTCAAACTGCCCAGGGCAGGGTCAGCCCCAGCTAGGTGTCTCGAGTGCCTCACTCATCCATTGTGACGCGGTCCAGCCAACCTCCTGTCTGCGTGACGGCCGTTTCAGCATCTCGCACGACCTTGGTGTTGTGCAGCATGCATGGCGTGTGAGGTGCAACAACTGCATGCTGGTGCTGATACCACAGGTTGCCATTTGGTGCAGGTACCTGGTAGAGTCGATACGCAAGTTCCCGGATGTTGTGACCTTTGCGGAGCAGGTGCAGAACGCAGGGTTTCGTTTCGTAGACTTTGACAAGCTGTCTGGGGGCATCGTTGCAATCCATTCTGGCTTTAAATTGTGAGTCATCGCACGCAGCGGCGCTTGACGGCGGACCCCATGCGGCAGCCTTCGTGCACGCATGTCACCCCGGTGGCCATGGCGACATCGCGGCGTTGGCGGCGTTGGTGGCGGTTGTGGAGAACCTGCCAGCGTATCACCATCAAGTGGCTGCCGTGCTTCAGTCGTACAGGTGACCTACCAAAGAGGCCTGTTTTTACATACTAGCGTTGAATCGTGTGTTGAATCGTGTGCTGCGTGTAACGGCATCATGCACCGCTGCCGGGTTACCCTGCGCACGAGCCCAGCGACCGGCGCAGGCTGAACACAGATCATCGCATGCACTCCCACTCACGCTCCTCCGTAACATGAGTGCGGTCTTGGTGAACGACAGAGGCCAGACAAATACCTACAGCTACGCAGCGTGTGGTGATAGATGACTATGATAATGATAGGGTTGCATGGCAATCATGCATGGCGTGCATGCACTAGCGCTACAAACGTGACTCACATCGGATGCAAGTACATGTACTAGTCGGCATGCCCGACGGTCCTGACTACTAGTAGTTGGCATTCCCGACACGGCAACGAAGTCGGCTGTGTTGGATCGTTGTGGCTTTTCGCCCGAGCCAGTTGCTACTTGTTGTTGTTGTCTGCTTTCGGGGGGGTTTTGGCTGTCTGATTTCCTGCTGTTGCCCTCGCTGCCGGGCTCTTGCGTTCATCTCCGTGTAACACACGGCAACGAAGCGATGCAATGCACGTCACACAGCGGAAATGTGGCATGTACATCGTGATGTGTGCGTCAGGCCCCTCCCTGAGCACTGCGCCCGGGCTGAATATGTGTGAGCGTCCCGCTGCATACGTATTTGTATTTCATACTCCCATATCTCGAGTGATCCGCACTCAAGTGGTTCGCACTTTTAGCACAGTGAGGGAACTCAACCGTTGACTGCATACATCACATATCAAATAAGTTTTCAAGAGCTGCCGGCTGCTGCACCGGTCAGGGCCCGCTGTACAGAATTGGTATGTGCGCACGGTGCGGCATGCTGCAGTTGTGTGAGGATCCGGAACACTGCCCTTTGAAAGATGGCCATATGGGACCAGTACCAGTAGTACGTACTACTAGTATACTAGTGGGCGCTTAAGCTAAAGCTCAATTGAGGCTACAGTTTGCTTGATTCAATTATCTAGCACAAACCTGCGACCCAGACACTGGTATACGTAGTTACCATTCCACAGTTTGCATCAGTGTGGCCAAGTTCAGAGCTGTGAAGGTTAGCCAAGCACAGCACAACTTCCCTGAGCAGATCCAGCAAATCTCGAATATCCCGATACATGCATACACGCCATGCATTGTCGCAGTTGTATGTTTTGTGCATGTGACCAGCACTCTAGTAGCACGCATCTGCCGCAGTAACCAATGGTCACCTCTTGCGCCCGTTATGTTTGCACGCATCTCGAGTGACAAGCCAGGCTCAATAACACATGCAAGCCATGCCAGGCCGCGTTACTGTTGTGCGCAAAATGGTAACTTGAAGAGTTGGTGATCATGATGGCCATATCAGTGCAACTTGAGCGGCTGTACATGTGAATGTAAATGTAAATTGCATTACTTGCCGTAGCCGATTCGGCCATTGAATCTTCCGCGACCTGGGACCCAGGAGCCGTGGCTGGGGGACTCATGTATCATGCATCATGGCCTCGGAGGCTGCACAGAGGCACAGGCACCATGGCCAGTCCTGCTGTGCTCGCCAACACGATATGCGAAGACACTGGGTGTTTGCGCATTCCCTGTGGCCTGTGCTTGTGAGTGCGGTTCCTGATCACTGCAGGCCATATGGTGCATCTGATCATGCATGATCATGCATGTCGACAGCAAGTCAGGTGGCCATGCTGCTGCTGGGGTTCCATATACTATAGTAGTACCCGGAGATCAATGCAAGATCCCAGCTCCTGCTGGTGATGTTTGTGCATGTGCCTGCCTGGGCACTAGATCTGGGTCTAGAACCGCCCCATAGCCACATCTTCAGGTAGGGCTATATCCGCAGGCCATGCAGCTGTTACAACCAGGTGCGGCCACAGGTGGCCATACATTCACCATGAGAAACTTTCGAAAAGGTGAGTGCCCCAACTCTCTTGTCTTTGCATGCAGCCCTCCCAACGTCCACAGTTTGAGATCTGCAAACCCTCTCCCCTCTCATGCATGACATCAGAACATGGTGGGTAGCTGCAAGGTTGCACGTCACTGCAAGGTTGCTGGAGCAGACTTAAACAGTCAGAGGACAGCATGCCATGTGTTGCCCACATGTGACAGAACAAAATACATTGTGTTGAGACATACATGCAGTTCACTTTTATGCATATTCAGGTACACAGCTATGACTCATGGCCATCCCACTCAATGGATGAACCACTCTTTGACCTGACTTGAAGTGTGACGTGTTTGCTTGGCATACAGGACGCTGCGGCTACTTGGCCCACATGCAAGAATCATGCCATGCCATCCTTTCAGAAGCAGACAACACGCCTTGTGTTGTCTGCAGGATATGTACAGGCCCATTCCTGCATGCCAGTGCTGTCATTCAAGAACGCTCAGTGGTACAGCGATTGGGCCACCAACGCAAGCCAAGTGGCCTCGTGCGCCTTTGAAGATCGACTGTCTCTTCCTGGGTTCTGCAGGATGGTTTCCGTTACACACACTCGGCATCGAATGGACATCCGCATCTGATGGAGCAGGTCTATTGCACTGTTATTATACCCGCACAACCTGCATGCTGCAACTTACTTGCACTTCAGGAGGTACGACCGAAACCGGGGGATAAGATGACAAGCTCGACGGCGCAACGCGAGGAACAAATCTGTGTGCTGCGAGCGTCACTCAATAAAGCCATTTTCTTGCAGGGCTAACGGCACCTGGTACGGAGGGTGTAGATTGAGCAGTGCGCATGCGATGCATGCGGCGTTCGTCGCCGCTGCAGTTGCAGTGGACGTCGCTGAGTGCGCATGGCAGGCATCAAGCACATGCTTGAGTGCACCCGGCGGACATGTTGCTGAAGCGGCGATTTCACACCGCAGCATCCGTTACACCGAGGGCGGCAGACAGCACACATGTGACCGCTGACGTACGAATTTGATGTCGGTTCAGGTCGCAACCACGCCACCAGACTGGTCGAATCCAATCGTCGCCGCAGTAACCAATGGTCACCTCTTGCGCCCGTTATGTTTGCAGGGCAGCACCGCTACTTACGACAGAGGGGAGTAACAACGCATACGCCTCGCACCTTGGAGGGCATTCCTGTTAGCAGGAACTGGGATCAGCGCATGAGCACATGCTACGACCATTGATGCTAAAGTGGTGCGTGTGCCATGCATATTGTCACACATGCATATGTGATCGGGAGCTGCGCCCCGTAGCGAACGAACAGGCCTTGGCCCCTCCGAGCCTCGAGGCCTCGACAAGTCCACAGTCAGATGTGTTCCATCGACGAGTTTCAGGATCGGTGCAAACAACGCATAAGCGTGCACGCTTGCTGCACGTGCTGCTTGCCATATGGCTGCACCTTCGAGACCTGCGGCGGATGTACCCCGCCGGAAGACAGCCCATGCGAAAGCGCCAGTGGAGTATATGTACATGTTGGAGTGTCGTAGTGAGATACAGCTCATCTGAGAGGCACTACCACATAGCGTTGACCACAGCGGCGGGGAGGAAAGCAAGTCTATAGCACAAGGAATGGCATGGGCTGTAGAATGTGTGCCCATTTCATGAGTCTGGCAGGAGGGTCAAGATACGCGGCGGCTGAGGCCAGACGCGCGTGCTGCAGCTGGGTGGGCGCCGTGGTGGGGCTGCGCGCGCTGTGCTTGTGATGCTGTGGCTGTGAGTGTTTCACCGGGTGTGTTGCACAGTGATAGACCTAGGACCCAGCAGCGCCGAGGCAACAGTCCAGGCAACACGCAAACAGACAGACAGGCCACCGCAAGCACCAAGGCTACTCTCCGCACGAGCAAATGCCAGAACGAATTCGTTCGAACTAGCGCCGGCACGAAAGCAAACACACACGTGTGCATGCACACACACACACACACACACACACACACACACAAACAACGCATGAACCGAGCGCAGCACCACGCAGTACCACACAGTCGACTGTTTGGTGTGCGCGTGGATCCACGCGCACACCAAACACAGTCAGCATGCTCCGGGCCCACTGGCGGGCGCTGACTCGACACTAGCAGTCTACACGGGCGCGCAGCCGCGCTCTACGGCCGAGTGTGCAAGTGGGCAGCAAGGCGTGAAACGTTCATTTGAATTCTTGGCACGCCAGCGCTGCGCAGCGTAGTTGGTCACGGCTCTGGCGAGCGGCCGCCTGCCCCGGGCCTGCAGCTTGTATGGGGGCCTCTGATGAACTGTAGTGCAGCAGTGGCCCTCAGGCTAGGATGTAGGCGACGCGCACGGCCCAGGCAACAGATGCATGTACAGGGGGGGGGGGGGGGCATATTTCACGCGTTGTGCTGTAGGCCGCAGCAATGCAAGCAGGGCGGGGCGGAGCCAGGGGCAGTAGCCAAAGAGCGAAGACTGCCGCCGCCGCCAGCTCGCGATCGTCCGTGAGAGCAGCCAGGCCCAACAGGAGTTCCCCTACGTGAAGAGGATGCGCTACGCATGGCTGATGTGTTACACGGTGATAGATTTAGGACTCAGCACCGCCGATGCAACAGAGCAGTCAACAGGCAAACAGACAAACCATCAGAAGCCCCAAGGCCACTCTCCGCACAAGCAAATGCTAGAACGGACCGGGCGCCGTCACGAAAGCACACACACAAATAAACAAATTGTGGTCGGGCGGGCGCTGCTGCCGGGCCTTCCTGTCCCAACGGACGGCCTACCGTCGCTGACGGCCATAGGCTTGCGTCGTGACTCCCCCCCCCCCCCCCCCCCCCGCCCCCGTCCCTCCTCCTTCCTCCCTCTTCCCTCCTCCCCGCGCTCCTCCGCCGTTTCTCCTCTGCCCTCTTCCCGGACACCGCTCGTACTGCCGGGCTGGCCGCAGCGCGCGGCTGCGCACCCGTGTAGACTGCTAGTGTCGAGTCGGCGCTTGCCGGGGCCCGGCGCATGCTGATTGTGTTTGGCGTGTGCGTGGACTGTGTAGTACGTACGTATACTGCGTGGTGCTGCGCTCGCTTCCTGCGTTGTTTTTATGTGTGTGTGTGTGTGTGTGTGTGTGTTTCAGAGTCTGTGTGGGTAGTCATGCCAGTGCACACGGCGCAACTACCTCATCAGCAACCGGGCGGATTCTGCCCGCCACGGCTGCCTTTCCAGACACACACACACAAACATGCATGACTAGCGCATAACAACACTCTGTGACCACACACAAACAAACAACGCAGGAAGCGAGCGCAGCATCGCACAGTCCACGTACACGCCAAACACAGGCAGCATGCACCGCGCCCCCCTTTTTGGTACCCTGTAAAAGATCTAGGACCCAGCAGCGCCGAGTTGTGTAGTGGCAGGTGGACGCACAGCAGGTGGACGCACAGACTATGCTTTGCAGGTGGCGGACATGCATGCAAGTGGAGGACGCGTATGTGGACAACTGGACATGTCTGTCCGATCTGGCCGGTCTTGAGCTGTCGCCCCCCTCGGTGCACATGATTCAAATACATGTGAAGTCCTATACAGCGCTAGGCGTGTGGTTCAAGTTCTGTATGTACATACATACAGCATACCCATTATGCTATGCTCTCTGGGTTCTGGAGCCGTGTGTTACCAACAGCGCTGTTGGTAGCTCGTTGTGTGTGTGAGGAAGAAGCCCTGCCTGCGGTCGAGACAAGGCTGCAAGGAAGAGATGCTGCACTAGGATTGACGGCAGATCCCTGCAAGGTGTTCCCGACGTTCGGTGATGGTGTGGTGGTGGTCCTTGGCCGCCTCCTCAGCCATGTGTATGTGTGGGCTTGAGTACTCTCCTTGTTAAATTCAACATTCGAATGACTCCAGTGATTACAACTGGATCGGAGCCCCTCAATGTAGCAATACATACAGCATACATACAGCATACATGGTTGATGCAACACCCGATGCCACGTGGCAGCAGTACCAGCGGCGTTCCCCGTATACGTAGAACCAGCGAAGGTGAGTCACAGTCAACTGCAAATGCATGGACAGTCAGGTTTGATGAGTGCGCACGTGTGGGTCGTGGCATATGCATGTGTTGTTCAGGGTGCGAAGACATGACTAGTTGGGATTGGTTGTTACATAAAGATCAACGAAGGAGCCAAGCAGCGAGGGCAGCAACAAAGCAAGCAAGCAAGCGACCAGTTCCCCACAACTGGTTGGCAGCAAGCAGCAAGGATCTGTCAGCTGCAGTAGTCATGATTAGTTATGATTGGTGTAGTTGACATCACGGCTGCAACATGGCCTGGGTGCCAACTACTAGTAGTACAGAAGCCAATTGAAACACTGTCTGCATCTACTGCATCTGCTGCATATAGCTTGCATGAGCAAGCTTGGCGCGACTGTGCACAGTCGATGGATCACTTGCATAGAATATTCAGGCCATGGCCTACCCACCCAGCTGGGCCTGCCCCGCAGCCTGAGCACATGGCGAGAACGGCGAGAATTCCCACACACTTGCAGTGCGTGGTGTGTGCCCGCACGTAGCGGTACATTCACGAAGCCACACAAGCACAGAGCTCATAAATGGTCACAGCTGGCGGCAGGAGAAACATGCAGCATTTCTGGGAAGACAGTGCGCACCATGCGCACCCTCTCAGCACCCACCTTTGTGGAGCTTAGTCAGATTCCGGTAGCCTTGCTGTGCCTGTCTACTACACATGCACACTTCACTACAGCAAACATGCTATGTGCTGTGCATGGCACCACAAACTGAACCGAATCTATGCGCTGTGTCCCCTATCACTCAGCCAGCGCACAATGACGCCTATGCAATTGACACTTACTTCAGCTCAGGTCCATGCTCATTCCTGCTTGTTGTCCCTGGAACACGGCACGTAAACACTGTATGTAGCCGAAACTGACGGGGGTGTGTCACTAACTTCAAAACCTGAAACTTGGTTGACCTGATATATATTTGTGTTGGTTCGAAATGTATTATAAGTTTTGTTATAAGTTTTTAACACAGAGGGATTCTTAGTACTGTCATCAATGCGGGCAATCGCACAGCCTGCAAGTGCGGCAGACCTCCTATACCATGCCTTGCTAGGCACACACATACAGGTAAAAAGTGTGGGCCGTGGTGTGTTCTGGTGGGCGGTCCTGGCAGTGCATTGTGGCTGATGGATCGTTGCAAGTTGCTACCGCGGCCGCGGGCGCTCGCTGTGGTTTGATTGCTTGTCGATTGTTGCCCTCGCTGTTTGGCTCTAGAACAGCAACCTACGCGTCTCAGATGGGGACCCGGGAGCGCGGTCCCATGATGCACACCCTCCTCCCGCGAGATCACCCACACCGACCTAGGGCCTCCTGTACATGTGCACATTGCCCGAGAGCTATTAACTTAAAGTTGTTACACGAAGGACCGGACGCAGCAGCTATGAAGGTGTAGCCACAGGGTGCTCAATGTTACGCATCTTCATCTGTGCCTACAGGGTGGCTGGAAACCCGGAAGTGCTGCATTGGAGGCAGACAGGCTTGTAAAAAAAGTTCCACTCAGGGTTCACCCATTTTGCGCGTGATCATGGATGCACAAGATCACTCATGCAGCAGTAGTTAACACTGCAACCTCATCGATGAGGTATCATGTGTCAGACATGAATGATCCGGTACTAGCTAGTGCTGAAGTCGGCAGCCTCACTGTACACTGTACACATCACCACACCCGAGCTGTAGGCAACTTGCATAGCTCATGGAACTTTTTGTACGTTCAAGTCTGCAGTTGCATGTACTGTACCACAGCTCAGCATACTTAAGCTTTACCCGATACTGCAGCTCCGAGACCCTACCGGTATCGTCAAGGCTCTCACTGTACAAGTAATGCTTCTCTGCATGATATGCCCTCCGCTGCAGGCCCACTGGCATGGCCAGACGTCGACGCACCGTTTACAACCCCGCTATTTCAGCGATCGGGTACCAAAGCTGACCCAAGCTGTTCAGACAAGGTCTTGCATGTTGCAGAACACATATTCAGCATGCACATGTGTATGGCTGTCTGTTCCCATATGAGATCGGTATCGCTCTGAGACCATATATATCAGATCAGCGTTGCAAGTGGCCATGGTTGTGGCCACTGGTGCTCCGGTATTTTTCCGATTCCTACAGCGCAGCTGACATAGGGGAGGGCCGGAAGTAAATTGGGTGTAAACTGAGCCGCGAGCAGGTGCTCGTGCATTGTGCTTGTGTGTGTTACACTGTGATTGATCAATGCCCCAGCAGTGCCGAGGGAAGAAAGAACAAAACAAAACAAATAAACGCAAGCAGCAGGGTAACCCTACATGTATACATTTGCATGAACCGCACTCACAACGAATCCACCTGGCAGAGCGGGCACGCAGCACACAGACCCAGCGCGACACAGCGGTGTCTACGCACAAGCACAACTGGCCAGCACCACGGCAGGCGCTGGGGATCGCTGCGGAGACACCGCTGCGGACCGTTGCGGAAGAGTCGGCGCAGACCTGCCCAGTGGGCACAGCTGTGCACAGCAGCCAGCATTGCCACGGCACGACACAATGCCACGCTGTGCCGCGGTCATGCATGCGTGAGCGGCTGCCTTGGCCCCCGCCCCACACCACATCATGCCAGCCTGTCTGAGAGCACTGCCGGTCAACACCAGAGCACTGCAGGTCAACACCGTGGTCAGGGTAGTGGTTGGACATGGTGTCTTGTGTAACTGAGCCATCACAGTCGTCTGCAGAAGCCACATGTGGCCACACTGCACCTCACAGGCCACATGCATGCTCAATGCATGCCAGACATGCACGTAGCAGACCCTGTGGCATTCGCCAGGCCTGCCAAATGCATGCTCAGCGCAGTCACACATCCATAGGCCCGCACACTAGGAAACCAGTCTGGTTCAAGGTCTTTGTAAGATCATGACAATGGGCCGACGTGCGAGGCGGAGAGGGGGGGTCATGGGGCAGCCGCGGTGCAGGGAACCAGGAAGAGGGAGGTGGGCTGGCTGCATTGCCTGCCAGGGCACGAGGAGGTTGAGCTTGTGCGTATATATACGGGGGGCGGCTGGCGAGTGTACACACACGGCCTAAGCCTCGTCTCTGGTTTATGCACTGGCACAGCACACCCCTGCGACGCTGCGAGGCTCCTGCGCCAGAGAATCCCCACCTCGCAGCGAGGCAACTGTGCTAGACAACTTCTACGGATTCATACGGGAAGAGGTTGCTGGGCAACACACTGACATGGCGACCGGTTGTACGACGGCGGGGATGGCCTGCATCAGCCGGCACAGTGTGTTACACAGGGACAGATCTAGGACCCAGCAGCGCCGGCAGCCGGCACAGTGTGTCAACGCAGCAACCAGAGCCCCTTCAGCGGTGGTCTTGTATGTTGAGGAGCTGGGAGGTCTCTCTGGCAAGAACCGCGCTAGCCAACGTCGCGGCGGTCGGAGGAGTGGCTGCTGCATGTGATTGCTGTTGACCGGCATGGCACAAGCTTCGGGCGCCGCCCCTCCCTGCTGCCACAGTTGGATTCCGGCCAGCACCGACCAATATGGTTTGTCCGTGAAGCCCCGGGTGTCAGCAGCGATGCTGGCCGGTGCTGGCCCGGGGAATCGGAATTGACCGGAGGGCTGTGCGTCGGCATCATCCCGCACATGGCGGAACAGAAGCCCGGAGCGTATACGTAGTCGCTTGGGATCCCGAGGGCAGGATCACACGTGTGGCGACGGCAGCACAGCACAGCACACGGCACGCACATGGCCTGACTGATCACTGGCCAGCCGGGTCATGATCTTGGTGCTGTGCGAAGTTGATTGTTATTCTCAGTCTTTGCAACTGCATGCAGCAAGTACCCTCTGGCAGATGACATGGCTTCGGGACATGCACCTGGATGCTGTTGATCTGCATCTGGCGGTCTCCATGGCGGTCGCCATGGCGTTTGCGGGTCCTCTTTTTAGGCAGTGGGACTCACAGCCGGGCGGCCCGCCAGAACTTGCGTGCTATCCCAGCTGCTAGAGACAGAGTCGTGATTGAGTCAGAGGTGCTGCGGCTCCCAGCATGCTGCACTGGCAACAGCCAAGGGTATACGTAGGCTCATTACACAAGCTGCTGCTCCGTAGAAGACCACGGTATGCCAGCCTGGCCAAGGTCAGGCTCAGTGCACGAGTTGCTGCTTTGTATAAGACCACAGACATGACAGCCCGAGAGACATGTGTGGGCATGCCAGAAGTGGCGCATCACGCATCATGATCATGCAGCACCGGAATCTATGCAGCCAATGGTGTCTGAGTGTGTGCAGCAGTGCCCGCCTGCATGCAAGGCATCATCGCGGGGAGCGAGTCATTCAGGTGATCTGACAGTGGGAGTACTAGTGGAGAGCTGACCATGGAGTCTGTGACATGTGCACGCTGCCCACCATGACTGTGTGTGGTGCAATCTGTGTCCACTGTGGCTGCCTCTGTTGCCAGCCTGCCTTGGAGGGCAGCTGGGCATCAAATGTTTCCTTGAACCCAACTTGACGACGGATGATTCAGATGCTGGGCCTGGTTGTGCACATCATGATGCACCAGAGCCAGGCAATGGCGCGCCTTGCACAAGGCCAAGGAGCCATTTCCATTTCCAATCCAATTCCAATTCCATTCCAATTCCATTTCCTCTGAGACCCCTGTTGAGACCTCTGCATGATACTGAGTGGTGTTGCAACATACGTACTGATTTAACACATCTGATGCTGTGTCCAGCATGGATGGCCGGAACCTGTGCCGCAGGCTGCAGAAAGGACAGGCATTCCTGCAGCTGCTGATGCAGCTGATATCGAGACAAGCGTACCACAGGAGCCAACGGTGACCACCATCACGGCCATACGTAACACGACAGCAATCGGACGATGTAGGAGTGATCGGTGAGGCGTCATAGGTCGACGTGGCATCGCTATGCGCTAGGAATGGCGCGTCGCACTGCGACTGGCAGGCAGAGCGTCAGTCGGATCTATCCGCTGATGTCGGTACGCCGGGCAAATCATGCAAGGTTACTGCCTCTGCAAGTCAACTGCCAAATAGCACAGCCGGTGACGATACGGCGAGCGCTGCGGCCGCATGCGGCGCAGTGGTGCATTAATATTCTGCGTGCCAGCATCTAGCGACACCGCTATGTTGCCGAGGAGTATACGTACTGGCATGCGTGAATCCGCACTGTCGGCGCCACCGCTGACCATCGCCCACAGCGGTCTCCCCTGGGGCAGGCCGTTGACTGACCATGCGGTGGAGGCAGCCATTCGATGCCAGTGGTAGCAGGCTCGTCAGCATTGCGTGCTTTGACACATGTCTCAAACACAGGCGTGACTGAGGTGAAGCAGTACGCGCACAGTCCCCGGTGTGGGGGATTTGGCGTGTCGTGCACAACGATAAGCCTCGGAATCTTCAATGCGATTCGCCGTTGAGGACCGCGACGGTCTCCGCGTCTCAAAAATGTCGAGCACCGCATTTGCAGCCGCTGCATGACGCCGTGAACGACAGCACAAGCACTGCACCGCCCGCATCGATGTCGAAGGCCGCTGCAGCGTCACAAGCAGCGGTCGAGTTGGCGCAGCGCGCTGATGCTTGCCACCATGCATACATTAGTGAGCGCCGGGAGGTCCCGTGACGCCGCATGAAGGAGTACGTGCACAGATCGCTGCTTTCACACTGCATGCTGCATCTCATGGTATGACAGCAGGCAGTTATAGCAAGTTTATTTCTGCTGCAAACCTGCGAGATTGACGTTGCAATTGGAGGCGTGTTTGCGACAGCGATGCGCCATGGATGCTGCCGAGCGCTGGGTCACTATCTCGATCATGGGCAGGGAGAATAATCTGATCATGTACCATCTTGCAAGTAGATAGTAAGACTCTCCTGTGCGGCTTCCGTATGTACGCGGTCGGATATCATGCATCGCCTAGCACTGCTCAGCCACCACTGCTGTATCCCGCTCCGGCAGTCTTCGCCATGTCGAACGTGTACTATATAAGCGCATTCCCCCCGACACAGAAGCATCCTCACCTCATCTGCCTTCCTTTTCAGGTACATAGATTCTCCTTGCCTGCCTCTTGCGTCATAGCTAGCGCGCCCATTGAACACCAGGCGACGCCAATTCACTTCCAAGGTGACTGATTCCTTCACCTGACTGATCCGCAACAGCAGAAAATCGTAATATATGCTGAATTGCACAGTGTGATTGCCGAATTCTGCTTGTATCAAATTTGGTGTCCCTTCTACAGGCCTGCATGCCTCTGGCTGCATGTGCCTACTAGTAGCTAGCACCAGCTGCCCCACCTGGAGAGCTCTGCTGCTCCAGGATGCAGCCGTGCCGTCAGCCCAGCCTGAGTGTCACTGGGCTTCTGTGCTACACCACACACCTCTAGTGTCTGAGCAGCTGCCGGTCATGCATGCCTTCAACCCCCACCTGCCTCATGTGCATGCAGGTTTTGCCAATACACCATCCCAGTGTGCACCTGCGAAAGCCCAGGCTCAACATCTCCCCCAGCTACTGTGACACATGATGCTTCAGACACTATCCATGCTTGCACTCGCACTCTGCCTCTGGCCCCAAGCAACAGCGAGGCCGGAACTTGTGCGCAGCAGCCGTGGCACAAATGTCCAACAGATCCAGCAGGACATGGCCATGGACATGGCAGGCACTGTCAATGCATCTGCCATCTGGGCTGACACTGTTGATAGAGATGCTGTTCAAGATGATGCTGTCGCAGACGATGACAATGAAATTCAGACTCTTGACACTGACACGCCCTTTGGTGACGACGAGGAGGGGCCAGAAGAGCCAGGGCAGATGTCCATCAAACCAAACAAGGCTGCAGACTTTGTGGACATGGTGGTGTCACTCTTCCAGGGCCGCAGCGGCGGGCGGCAGCTGCAGAACCTTGGCAGGCAGCGGTGCTATAGGTGTGCCACTGCCAGCTCATCTAGTGTCAATAGCAAGTGGGCAGAGCTGCTGCGGAGTGCTTGCACGTGCACTGATGCAGAGTAAAGCTGTTTGTGCAGCAGAGCGGCAGCCACTTGTCCCACCACATGTCACATGAGTGCCACATGTCACACGATCGTACGAGTGGCAGTGGCACACCTATAGCCACGTGCTGTCCTATGCCACGGGTGCAGGTGCCCCCGCCCGATGCCGGCCTGCGCATGACCATGCCACTGCCCACTGCCCCATACTGCTTCGGCCATTGTTCGTAGGAGCCGGCATAGCTCCTACGAACACTCAGGCCAGCATAGAGGCTGCGTCACGGCCCTGAATCAGGGGCCCCAGCCTTGCTGATGCACGTGTAGCTGAGCTGCCTGGAACTTCAACATGCTGTACAGCTTTGCTCAGCGTGATGGTCGGCGTTTTGCACCTGTAGCAACATGTCCAGCCGCGTGTCACACTGCAACATGTCCAGCCGCTTGTCAAACTGAACGAGAGATCGGGATGGCCGTCTGACACACTGTCATGAACTGCACTCACTCGCAGCCCTGTGCGGTCGCATGCATGCGCCCCGCCTGGCGTCGGCGTCCATGTGTACTGATGCATGGTACTGATGCATGGTCAGCGGAAGGATTGATGGCCATACCGCATACAGGTGCCCATGCCGCTGCCCCCGCTGCTGCCACAAGCCCGGCAACAAGACGCAGCACAACAAATGCCGGATCAACAGGAAGTCGCCGCCGCTTGATTGCGGTCGAACCGGGGTGTGAGCTGCTCCCCGCACCTGACCACTTGCCCGGTGGGGGTGACCACTCCCTGCCAGACGCGGAGACGGTGGCGCGAAAGTGGTGTTTCACAGAGACTTGAGCGGTCTGGTGGTGAAGGGGTGGGGCGCTACCGGGTTCACAGATGTGAAATCCGCACGCCGCCGGCGGATATGGAAGCAGGCACGTGCTGCTGGCACGCGGGAATGCGTGCATGGCTTGATGAGGCGGGGCACGTCAAGCCGTGCACAGCCTGAGGGCATGCTCTATGTGCTGGAATTGCATGGAGCCAATGATGCACTGACTTGCACGCACTTGTGCCTGTGCGCAGTGTTCCGCCTCAGTCGCACAGATCCGGGACACGCAGTCTTTGACAACCCAACAGGTTGGTTTGAGTCATTGCGTGGCTTATCTGGATCGTTGTGTACTTTCCGTTTGCGACTGGGGCCTTTTGCAGGGTGAATGCTGAAACCCATGAGTGTGTTTCCCCATAGCCAGGCTTCGGGTTGCTTGGCTAGATGCCCTCAAAACCTGGGCCTTTCTGGACCCCTGCAGTTTGCGTGTTGTACACGTTGGGAGTTTGTCCCAAGTAGAATTTTCCGGCCTTGGCCTTTCATTCAGCCTTGGTGGTCTTTGCGAAAGCGCGTTCAATTGTGCGCATTGCTGTTGTGGAGGGTGGTGGAAAGTGTATGCCAAAAATGATCGGGAGGCGGAGCCCTTCTGCGGCCAGCATACAGTATTGTGCCTTAAGACTCGTGGGCAGAGCTCTGCTGTGCTTCGAAAGCTTCGAGGGCTTGGAGAGCGTATGATGGCGATGGGTGCGCATCAATGGTTGCATGTGTACATAAGATAGATGAGGCATGTGATGCTACATTGGGCATGACGCCATAGGGTGAATTTTACCCGGTCCCTCCTGATTCAAGAGGTTTGTAAACGAACAGGACAGAACTGTTGCCATGTACTTTACCATGTGACCTTATGACTACTAGTATTGACAAGCCATCACATCTTCCAACCCAGGTGGGTCTGTGCACTGCAGCCACTTCTGTGCAGTACAGTCACTTCACAACCTGACTTTTAAATTTCACCTGACCTTGTCAATGAGGTGGGTGAATGTTGCATGGCCTGAGCACTGTAGAGTTTGTGTGTTTGTCATGAGCCAGGTCATAGCATCATTGTCACAGGAAAGCTATACACAGGCTGCTGTACGCAGTGCATCCCTCTCCCTCTCCCTGTCATGATCAGTGTCTATTGCTGCTGTGTCCAGCGCGCACACAGCCGGCAACGGCTGTGAACAACAGCCACAAAAATCTTATGGGAAGGGGCGCGTGGCAACTTTGTAGACTGCCTAGCAGGTCTGAAGGCTTCAATCATGAATGTGGCTAGAGCAACGGTCAAAATGCATGTTGTTGGCATCAAGCACTCTGCCATGCGATCAACGCTTACTTAACTAGCGCGCAGAGAAGCATGCGAACGCCAACACAGAGTTGGCGGCAGTGTGGACTCAAATGCCGCCACCGAACCCACCAAACACAGTACCCAGATACGCCGCTGCACCAAAGGTTTTGCAACACTAATGCAAGAATAAATACGCTGGACATGTGGCACAGTCCCTGACGACCTTTGGCCAGTGTGCATCGGCCACTGGGAGAGGCGTGCAGGAGCTCCGTCTGTGAGTGACATGCATATGCCAGTGGCACAGGCCACATTGACGAAGGGGATATAAGGCAGTTGTATC
>JALKAD010000138.1:542436-575502 GCA_024500015.1 Ulva compressa | reverse complement strand
TAAGTCCCGCCGATGAGGCATTCTCTCTGAAGACCTGGGGCGAACACTGCAGTAGTATATGTGAACACTGGATACCATGCATCACTACTCAGACTACGATCATGGATGCACGCATGCAGGCTGCGGACTTTCTTGGGGACGGCCGCACTCTGCAGCAAGTACAAGGCCGGCTCACCGCGCACATCTCCAGTGCCATCAGCCGAAATGTGCAGGAGCAAAGCCCTGCAGGCAGTCCCGAGGCGACTCATCAGCAGGAGGCTCAATGTGTCAACCCCGTCCCAGTATCCAGGGTGTGCGTTTACAACGTTGCATTGCTCCTTCTGACCTCAATCACTGAGCAAACCCTCGAGCTCCCCGCAGCGCCCACTTTGCGAGCCGCATGCATTTGGCACCACCTGCAGCTGTCGTGTGAGAGGCAGTCGTTTAAACGGTGCTTTCGCTCCCTACTGTCCGCCTGCAGGTGCTTCAGGAGATGCCTGAGCATGCTGCCCTCCTCATGCTGCGTGCTGCGCTTGTCCGAGTCCCTCCGCCTCCCTCGCACCGAGCATTGCCCGCATGTGACCACGCTGACATGCGGGCCGCTGCCGTCGACTCAACCATGGCTATGCTTCCAGAGCAGCTGCGGCCACTCGTGCTATGCGCTGCGCACTCCGATGTCGACACAAGCCTCCGTCTTACGCTATCATGCGTCACCGCAGACACCACACAGCGTGCGCTGCATGCTGCGGCGAACGGCCTCAGTCCGGCCCTCACCTCACTCCGCATGCATGCCATCGCCAGCGCGTCTGATGCGGGTGCAACCGAGCCCGTCCCATCTTCAGCAGCCCTGTTAGACGGTGGCGCGCAGCTGGCGCTGCAGCCCCTCTCCAAGATGACGGCACTGCAGGAGCTGCACGTGACCACCGGTGGCGCCCGACGTGACCACTGGGTCGACGCAATCCCGTCTGCGCTGTGCTGCGTGCTGCCCACGCTGACGCAGCTCACACACCTACGCCTGTGCTTGTGCCCTCAGGCTGGCCGTGGTGTAGCCGGGTGCAAGCACCTCTCTGCGATGAGCATGCTGTATATGCTACGTGAGCTGGACTTCAGCCAACCATCCCTGACCGCAGCCGACAAACCCGGCAGCGCAGTACATGTTCTTGCTGGCACGCTGCACATGCTAAGCTCACTCACACGCCTGAGAATTGCCGACATGAAGCTTGGCTCTGACGGCTGGAGCATCGTTCGAGACGCTGTCTGCGCGAGCGAGATGCGGATGCACGACCTCGAACTGCGTGGCTGTGGACTGGACATCAACTTCCGCCTGCTTCCAGAAGCTTCTGACCCCTCGACGGCTGTGCCCGCCGCAGACCGGGGCCAGCAGACGAGGCCAATTGCAATTGATGTTACCACCCCGGAATCGTCCGAGCGCGGCAGCCCCCCAGCCGCCCCAGCACCGTTTGCGCTCGCAGCCCTGAACTCCCTGCAGCTGTCCAGCATCGGCGCCGGTGTGCCTGCGCTGTGCGCTGCGCTTGCTGCGCTCACCGGCCTGACGCGGCTCCACATGGACAACATAGAGATGGGTCACACTAACAGAAAGCAAGTGCTCGAGGCGCTTGAGCACTGCGAGGACATGCAACTGGAGGACTTTTTGTTTCAGCTGCCCGACCGTGATAGCCGCGCACACTCCGGAGCCTCGGCGGCGCTGGGCCGCGCGCTGGGCCGGTGGACCCGCATGCATACGCTCTCCCTCACTCTAGGCTCTGCCGTCTGGTGCAGCGATGATGTGCAGTCAGATGTGATCCCCGCGCTCGCATCTCTGCATGACTTGCGCAGCCTGAGTTTGAGCAACGTTACTCGGTCCGACCTGGCCGCACTCGCGGCAGGCGTGGCTACAGGCGCACCTCTGACCTGTCTTTACATTCGTCGCAATGAAAATTGTGGTGAGGAGGCGGTGGGGACAAGCACGTGGAAAGATCTGCTCAGGTGTTGCGCTGACCTGCAGTCTCTGTCGATGTCGGCCTTCAGTGCTTCTTTGCGTATGGGGCCCGCCTTCCCGGCTGCCGTCACTGCTGCGCTGCCGTCGCTGACAGGTCTTACGTCACTGCACCTGTTTGCCGTACGCATGCCCGCAGAGGAAGCGATGCAGGGGCTTGTGGACGGGCTCAGGGCCCTGCAGGCCCTGCAGCTGTTGTATTTGCTGAGCGCCGGCCTGGACATGCATGCCGTCCGCATCCTGATGGCCGGCCTCCCGGGCATGACTGCGCTTCGGGAGCTGCTCCTAAAGAACAATTATCACGAGCTGGCCATTGTGAGCTCAGACTGGGCGAGAGAGTGGCGCCCCGTGCTGTCAAAGATGCATGTGCTAGAACGCCTGCTGCTGGACTGTGGCATTGACGTCAGCCCAGCCGACGCAGCCGCGTTTCTGCGTGCTGCGCCACCCAGCATGCAGCGCATGTATTTGAGATGACGTATGGCCATGCACAGTGTGCATACAGCCCCCTCAACAGCTCTTTACTAGTAAAAACGCACGACTGCCATCATCATGTTGCTGCCATCATCATATGCGATGCTGCCGATTGAAACATGACTAGCGTTGTCACAAAATGTATGAGCATGAGCATCATGATGCTGTAGGATCCTGCTGGTACATTCGTATGTTCACAGTGTGGGGTTGGCGGTCACGGCGTTAGGGGCGGCTGAGTGGGCTGTGCTACAGGTGGGCGGCTGTGCCGGCTCAAGCTCTTTCACTCTTTCACGGACCACCTCGAGGACCTTGATCGATGATATCAGCATGGCCGTGCTCCGGGGTACATCATGAGTCAAATGGTAGTGACAGATCAAGGCCCTAGCAGTGCGGAGGGAACAAGATGGGTAATTAAAAGTAAGCAAACTTTGAACGTAAGTATACACGAACACATTAGCATGAGTACTACCAGGTGCAATACACCACACATCGGCAATAGGCATGGCCGGCCGTGCAGGGAATTTCGGACAGCCCGACCCCCGCCGACGCCTGGGCGTCTGACGCTGGCACGAAGCTGCGCATGACGCAGCTCCAGAGCGCGCTCAGCCGGGCGGAGGCCGACGCGCGCTGGACCGCCATGCGCGACCACCTCCAGACCCTGAAGGACGGTCCGAATCCCCAGACGGCGGAGACGGCGTGCGCTGATCTAGCTCGCCTTCTCAGCTGCTCTGGCTCGCTGGCCTCGGCGTTCCTCACGGCCTGCCCCGGCCCGGTGACAGGCCTGACCGACCATGAATTCCAGGTGGCTGTGCTGCTGCGACTGGGTGAGCCGCTGCTGCCCGTCTTGGACTCGGATGAGGCCTGCCCCTGCGGCCGCGTAGCTGCGTCCGGCACGCACAGTGTCATATGCGGCCAGCTATGGGCGACTTCAGTCCTGAAGCACGACCTCATCACGGTGGCTTGGAGGCGGGTGCTCATGCGCGCATCGCTCGCTTCATCGCTCGAGCCGCATGTCGGCAAGCTCCCCGGAGGCATACGCGTGCTCCCCCTCCGCGGCAGCCGGCAGTCGCCACCAGCCGCGCCGCCGGCGGGCTTCACACGCCCGCCGGCTGCGCCGTCTGCGAGTGCACCGGCCGCGCCGTGCCAGCGCGGCCCGCCGCCGCCACCGCCACCGCCGCCGCCGCCACCACTGCCGCCGCCGGACTCCCCAGCCGATGCTGCGCCGGTGCAAACCCCACCCCATCTCTCGCAGGCCCCCCAGGCTTCGGACGTGCCCCACACCCCTGATGGCACCCAAGCCCCGGCCCCGGCCTCCCCCACCCCCACCGCCGCTACCACCCCCCCCACCGCCGCCCAGCCCACGACGCGCGACGTGCCCGCCGCCCCTGACCGGGCGCCAGCGCCGCCGCCCGCACCCCCGCCGCCCCGATCGCAGCGGCCCCCGCAGCGTGGCGACCTCCTGGCATTTCTCACCACGCGCATGGCGCTGCTGGATGTGAAGGTGATGCACCCGCTTGCTAGGTCGCATGTGCGCGGGGCGGCACGGGAGGCTGGCGCGACCGCTGAGAAGGGCGAACGGCAAAAGCACGACAAGTATGGCGCCATCACAGGTGCCGCCCAGTTCATCCCGCTCGTGCATGAGACGTATGGCAGGGTTGGGCGGGATGCGTACCGCTTCCTCCAGACAATCGCGGAGATAGCGGCGGGGCACGGCGCGGTGTCCAAACGCACTTTTCTGCTGAATGCCATGCGCGACCTGTCCACAACATTGTGCCGAGCGCTGGCGCGACAAGCCCGGGCGGCCGCGCCACTCCGCGCTAGACTCGTCGGGCGCGCGCTGCTGGCGGGCCTTCCTGTCCCCACGGACGGCCTGCCGGCGCTGACGGGCCATCGCGCGTAGGCTTGCGTCGTGGCCTCCCCCAGCCTCCCGCCCGTTAAGCTCTGATCCCCCGCCCCCCCCCCACCCCCCCCCCCCCCCCCCCCCCCCCCCCCCCCCACCCCGCCCCCCCCCCCCCCTGAAGTGCCCCCCCCCACCCCCCCCCCCCACACCCACCCCACCGCCACCCACCACGTCCCTCCCCCTCCCTCCCTCTTCCCTCCTGCCCGCGCACGACCGCCATTTCTCCTCTGCCCCCCTTCCCGGCCACCGCTCGTACAGCCTGGCTGGCTGTGGCTGCGGCCCCTGGGACCGGTGCCTCGCGGCTTCGGAGATGGCCGTAGCGCGCGGCTGCGCGCCCGTGTAGCCTGATGGTGTCGGGTAGGCGCCCGCCAGTGGGCCTGGAGCGTGCTGACTGTGTTTGGGGAGCGCATGGAGTGTGTGGTACTGCGCGGTGCTGCGCTCGGTTCATGCGTTGTTTGTGTGTGTCTGTGTGTGTATGTGTGTGTGTGTGTGCATGCGCGTGTGTGTGTTCGCTTTCATGGCAGCGCAAGTTTGAGCGAAATCGTTCTGGCATTAGCTCGTGCGGAGAGTAGCCTTGGTACTTGCGATGGGCTGTCTGCCTTTTTGCGTGTTGCCTGGTCTGTTGCCTCGGCGCTGCTGGGTCCTAGATTTATCACCGTGTAACACATCGGCAATCATGAGCGTCATATGGCATCGATGGATGCTGGCGCGGATGGGCGGCTGCGCGTGCCCAACGTGTCATGGCATGAAAATAAAGAAAAAATCAACCAATCAGGCATCAAGCCAAACCCAAACGGGCATCGGCCACTACACCCCTGCGGCCATGCACGTGCGCTTGCAGACTGCGACATGGCCCGCGGCCACTTCTGCGACATCGTGTGGAGGGAGCGCTATGCATGCCTCCGTGGGCCAACCCTGACATATCATAGGCCGACCCTGCACAATCGCACGCGGGATCGGGCACAAGTTTGGCACGCGGGAATCACTTTCAGGTCCAGCAGCGCCATGCGCGTGGTACCACGTGCACATGACTCGGAGGACATCATGATAGGCACGACCTGATCAGGTCGCCACGCTCTACGATCGACACCGTGTCGTAGTGACTACGTACTACTAGTAGCTAGCCTAGGGGCCAGTGTGACCGTGGGGAAAGGGGCGCGATCCCCTGCGCGGGTGTCTGGGCAGAGGCGTCCCGCTTGAGCGTGCGTGTGAGTGATGCAGCGTGAGCGCTACCGCTGCTCCGCACGACGACGCGTCTAGGGGGCACGTGCAGCTGCATCATGCAGGTGGTCGGAAGGTGAACGCGACATCGGTCGGGCGGCAACATTGGTCAAGCAAGCGCTCGTCGTGGGCAGCTGCTATAATGGCATGAGCATGAAAATCTGTGTTGACTTTCCAGAAGAAAGGCTTTGTCGCAAGGAAGCAGCTAGGCCTGTCCTCACGCGAGAAGACAGTTGGAGCTGCAGCTGACATGTACCGAGCTTTAGCAAAAGATTGACAAGCCAGCGAGTCTAGCTATCTACCTGAAGTGAAATGGACGGTGTATGGCTTGTGCGTTCGGGCCCGGGAATGGCCGTGGAGCTTTCCGAGGGAGAGCTCCTGCACCTGCCTTCGACCGTTGTGGAGGCGAGTGTGCCACTGGCAACTGCGAAATCGAGCTTCCATGGTGTAGACCATGTGCATATTCGGATTTCCCCGGAATCTATCCGGGCTTGGAACTCGTTCAGGGAGCGCCCCGATGCTTCACACAACGTTGATTCGCTTCTGCTCGCGGCCGAGGTGCTGAACGCCATTCTTACGCTCGCCAGGAGATTTTGCTGCCCCCTGCTCACGCTGTGCTATGTTGTGAATTCCGCGGGCCCCCGCTGCTTGGATGAGGTCTTGCGATCTCTAGTTTCGCCTGCGATCCAGCAAGTGATGCCACGGACGAAGAAACACAGTCATGTGACCAGCATCGCAATAACGGGTTTCATAAGCGTACGGTGGCGATCTGATGTTCCCTGATCCGACTGACAGCATCGACTGCCCATGGGGGCATAACGGATAGCTACAGTCCCTGATCCGAAGCCGTGCTGCCCCGTGTACTGAGTGCTAGAACCGTCAAAACTGTATAGCGATGGCGTGCTCGTTGGTAGCTGAGCACGGTGTGGCTGTGTGCATTGCATGCCATTGGCGTGGCTGTGGTGGTGGTGGTGCGTGCGTTGGTGCGCGGTTGTGGCAGTGCATTGTGGTTGATGACATTTTGCATGTTTCTGCTTGCTATGGGTGAACCTGCCAGACAGTGTGTGGTATCCAGGGAGTGGCCTTGCATGCTGTCTTCCCCCGGAGCTGTCGGGGCCTTGTTCTATTACAGTGTAAGTGGCCGATGCTCTTTTGGGTGTGGCATGATTCCCGTTTTTTTTGGTTTTTTTTTTGTGGTAACACACAGGGAGTGGGTGTGGTTGTGTCGGCTGTGTAGGTTCGTTGTGGCTTTTCACCCGGGACAATTGCTGCTTGTTGCTGTTGTCTGCTGTCGAGGGGGTTTTGGCTGTCTGCTTTCCTGCTGTTGCCCTCGCTGCCGGGCTCTTGCGTTCATCTCCGTGTAACACACAGGAAGTGGCCTTCTCCCGCTTGCCACTGAAATTTCGGCCACAGGCTCCGGGCTGCACGCTCCGTGCCACTGTATGCCGGCCTGGTATTAACTGCAGCAGGTCCGAGGTTGACCGCAGCTGGTGCTGTGCAGGCTGCAGCATATCTGGGCGACGATGCTAGCCTGCCGACACTGCATGGGCTCCTGGCTGACACTGCCTCCTCTGCAATTGAGCGTCAGTTAGAAATGGATTTGGACGCAGGACTGCCAGGCCAGCGGGGCGGTGGAGGTGCTGTGAAGGAGGTTGATCACGCAGGGGAGGTGGGCACTCTAGATCTATGCCCAACGTATAAGCTTGCACCATGTACTAATGCACCTGAGGTTTACACCATGAGCAGTCTCGAATTCGAAGGTAGGCTAGAGCACCATCACCACCTGTCTCCGTCCAGATCTGCTTGCCGGACCTCCGAGCGGGTCGAACGCTGGTATCGCCTGTATCATGCCGGCACAGAGTTGTCATCGGTTTGACTGAGAAGCAAATGTCTACATGTGGTTGTGTGCTGCATCAACACGCTTGTGCATGCTGGTTTGAGTGTTGCTGATCCGCGTGAGCACAGGTGGCGCCACATTGAACATCTCCTTCTGTCGTGCCCTTGTGTTCACCCTTCCGTGATTTGTCGAGGCGTTGTCTGTCTCCGGCGTGACCTCATGCGCACTGTAGCGGGTGACGTGGCTGCATGTGCTGTTGTCGACCGTGCTTTTCCGAATGCGCCCATGTGTGATGGTGTTTTGACTGCGTGCACTGTTCCTTTCCTCATTGATCCCGCGGCTGCCCTGCCCTCGTGTGTCGCTCAGCCCGTTTGTAGCCTCTGCTGTCGCCTGGTGGCCGCATTTCTGGCAGGCACGGCCTCTCGGATTTCCGCCTTGTGCGCGTCTGCGCCCGTTGCTGTGCCCGCTGTGTGGCTGCCGCATTGGGCCCGGCTGCGTTTGTGGTCGTCTGAGCTTTGCGCGTTGCTTGAGCCCGCGTGTGCCCCCTCTGCTGCCCTGTCTGCTGTGTTTGAGCGTGTTGACCATTCTTCCGCCCCTGTCCGCAGGGGTGCTGTGGCCGATGCCCGCTTGGGTTTGGCGTGATGGCCGATTGGTTTTTTGTCTTTTTCTCCGGCATTTCCAACGCTCATAGCTGAACATACTTCCATGATGTTCAGGTCGACACTGTTCCGGGCATTGTGCAGCTCGTTTCCCGTCCCATTCCAGCACTCATATGCTGACTGCGTGCGATATCTGCAGGTCTGGAACGCGCTGCCGACAGATGATGCCTTCTGCGTGCTGCGTGCTGCGTTTGCCAAGCTGCCCTTCCGGCTTGACGGCGCCACGTGGCACCGGCCCACCGCCCCGGACTCACCCTTCCGCACCTCCGCAATGCATGCCGCAATGTCGACTCTCCCGCACCACCTGTGGCCACTCGTGCTGCGTGCTGTGGACCCCCACATAGACACCCACCGCAGCTTCATACTGGCCAAAGCATCGCTCGGCGCCACTGAGAGGGCCATGGCTGCCGTGTCCAGCAGCCTTTGTCCACGCATCGAAGCCCTCACGCTGCAAGACCTTGCCGATGAAGGCCTCTCCGATGCGCTGTGCTCCGTGCTGCCTGCCCTGCCACAGCTCACGCGGCTGCGCCTGCGCGGCGTGCCACCAAGCGCCGGCTCGAGGTCAAAGTGCCTCTCCGCGCTCAGCGTGCTGTGCGCGCTGCGCGAGCTAGATGTCGGCGGCTGCAGAGTGGCCCCTGATGACGGAGATGGGTGCTCGGTGCGTGCGTTGGCAGGCGCGCTGCGCGTGCTGGGCGCGCTGTCACACCTCGCCATGCCGCGTACGGCGATTGGGGCGTCTGGGTGGGCCGTGCTGCGCGAGGCAATCTGCTCCACCACGATGCGGCTGCGCGTGCTGGATCTGGAGTGCTGCGGCATCGACGACTCATTCAGGTTGCTTCCGGAAGCTTCTAAGCTACCAACGGACTCCGCCGCCGATGCCTCCACAGCGCCACCGCCGATGAGCCAGCCTGCTGCGCTGGAAGGGTTGTGGAGCCTGGGGCTGTCCCAGAACAGCCTCAGCGCAGGCGTGCTGTGTGCTGCGCTGGCGCCGCTCACATGCCTAACCGCTCTGCACATGCCCGACGTGTTGCCGGCAGACGGCGACGAGGACCACGATGCAGAGCTGCGCTCGGCCATTACGCACGCGGGCACCTCGCGTCTGCAAGTGCTGACGTGGCGCCTGCCGCCCCGCACAGCGTCATCGATCGCAGTGCATCCCCTGCTAAGCGCATGGAGTGAGCTGCGCACGCTGTCTCTGCAGCGCAAGGGCGGGGGCGTTGTGCGCGCATGTGCGCCCCTTGCAGGGCTGCATCCGGCACAGTGCATGCCACGGCTGCAGAGCCTGTCGCTGCGGTCCATCTCCATGGCAGACGTCGCGCCGCTATCTCGTGTGCTGGGCGCGTGCCCCGGCCTGACAAGCCTGACCCTCGGCTGGGACGGTCACCACTCAAACTGGTCCATGCGTAAAGTAGCCACTCTGTTCACGCAGCTAACACAGCTGGAGCATCTGTGCCTCAGCAACTCCAGCCGCGCCTGCGACATGCATTTTGCGGCAGGCTTCGTGTGTAGGCTGCAGCCACTCGTTAACCTGACATCTCTGACCCTGGACTCCCTCCCCCTCGGGATGTCCTCTGCCATTGTGGGACTCGCAGATGTGCTCTCAGGCATGCACGGGCTTCAGGAGCTGATGCTGGATGCCTGTGCGCTTGCTGGCTCGCATGTTGACTTGCTGTTGCCTGAGCTCGCACGCAAGACTGCGTTGCGCGTGCTGAGCGTGTGTGGTGTGAGGGAGCCCCATGATTACGGGAAGAAGTGGGCACAGGTTCTGTTAAAGATGACGAGCCTCGAAGATCTGCAGCTGAAGGCCTCTAGCCGCATTCGCGGGCTGGAGAATCTGATTGAGAGTGCACCACCTAGTCTGCAGCGGCTGCGGCTCTAGCGCCCCGTTAGTGATGCGGGCTGTGCACGTGTGTGATCCACTGTATTTGCCGCACAGAGAGAGAAGTGTTGCCGTAAGCTCAAGCTGGCCAGGCCCATGGCCTCTAGCCCATGCAAGCCGTTGCAGCCGCGGCTGCATGCCATGTACTTGTTTCTGCCTGTCTCAGTGTAGCGCTGTTGAACTCAGAGTTGCCGCCCCGGAGTGTGCACCATTCACCGCATCAATCCGTGTCAACAGCGCTGTCTCCAGTCTGTAGCGTATTTCGTCTCCAGTCTAGCCTGTCTCATCCCTGTGTGTTCTACCACCTTGTGAAGCATACCCCTGTAACGTATCTCAGGCTAGCGTATGTTTGAGACCACTGCGATACCTCGTATGTTGACAATGACACCCCGTATTCAACGAAGTTCTATCCATACACATCACCGGGCCGATGCCCGTCTGGGTGTGGCGAGATGTCGGTTTTTTGTTTTCCTTCCCTTTTTTGGCTGAAGGGTGAATTTCGAGTCAGCCTGCGATTGGCAGATGGCCATGTGTTGCTGCGCCGCCTTCCGAGTCAGATGCGTGAAGAGGAGCGCGCGCCTGGCCGCTATATCAGCGTGTTCAATATATGCACCTAATCATCATATATGGTGTCCGCTAGTCACCGTTGTGCCTGTGCGCGATCGGCCAAATGCATGCGAAAATGCAACCCACAGCCACGACCGATGGTGAAGAGGTGGTCAAAATGCAACGCTGTGTACCAAGGCCACGCGTGGCCACGGTCGCTCATCAGTCCTGCGCCATAAAACAGGTGTGACAGTGCATGACGAGCGGGTCCGTCCAAGAGAATTGCCCATGTCACGCGTGTCATGTGTACCCGGCTCTATGTGAAGCCATGAAATTCATCTCGAGATAGCGCCCACTTAATAGTTTACTAGATCTCAGATGCACCGATGTGGGAACATGGTATCAAGAGAGTCTGCTTGCTGAGACATGGGTCCGTGATTGGATGTCGCATGACGTGGGTCGGAGGTGCGCGGAAACACCGCCTTGTATACGTAGATCCTCCGACCCGGGGCCCGTGCCTCGACGTCTCGATAGTTGATCCTTCAGCACTATGCACACCACATCCAGACAGCGCCGCTGGTTCAATTGAAGGGTTGATTGCAATGCAAGGACACCGACGTGCTCATGAACTCAATTAGTTTGGATGGCTTCCTATGTATGGCACGAAGTATTGGAGGATCGTTGCAACTGCGAATGGGGTGTGCGCGCTGGATCCGGAGCGTCGCAGCGGATTGTCACGTGGTCATCCATGGTCATGGCCATGGCCAATGTGTGGCACGAACATAGCTATAGTCCATCAAATACGATCCGGGCCAGCATGCACATCTCGTCAGGAGCTCTCCTTTATGAGCCCTAGACCTCAGCGTTTGCAGAGATATGCAAGACCCACCTCGATGGAGACAGCATCTGCAGCTTTTCAATGCAAGTATCACAATCACTTTTCTCAGCCTTGGGCGGCAACAGTGAATGTCCATTGGCTGACTTGACGTCGTGAACGTTGCGACTAGGTTCGAGATTGAATACAGCCCTGCGGTTATGCCGCCCGTTGTACTGCAATCTCAACCATCAATAGGCGTTTTAAACCTGCCTGCGCACAAGGAGGTGTGGCTGGAGCGGCGATCATCGGGTTTTACAGTCGCGCTGGACGACGCATGTGAACTCGTCCTATCCACAGACGTGATTTACGGAAGCAAATGCCTATCAACAGCGTATGAGTACTTTGTTACGGAGACCCGCATTCCGCTGCTGCTTCCGCCTTGCTTCTTTCAGGCCTGGCACGACTTCATTGTACGGCCCAGCACTGCCTGCGAGCGAGGACTTGATGCACTGCTACAGGTGGCACTGGTGCGCTATCTCAACCCAGCAGGTAGCTTACACTCGTGTGGAGGCATCCATAGGGAGGTGCTTCTGAGGTTTGCATGCCAGCACTTCCAGCTGTCATCTTAGAACTCGATCGGCTGTTCACGAGCAGATGGACCGCCATACCAAAACGAGGTAGAACAGCACGAGATTCTCAGACCGAGCAGAAATAAGTACATGGCCTTCTGCGGTCTCTGTTGTTTTTCCGTATGCGGCCTACCGCATGCACGGTGTAAGTACTGCAGGTTTACCGCGCGCATGCCAATGGGTGGCACCAAGAACTTGTACTGACTCCACTCTTTGCCTGTGCAGTGCATACACTCACGCTATGTCGCCATTATGCGAGCAGTGCAACTATACGTCCTTTTCCTCGCTGATGCATCCCGTCACGCGTGTCTGCTCTCCCGACATTTGCACTTGAATGCGCTGTGCACAGATCTTTTTGCGGCCGTCTTGCAGGGCCCTGCAGGGCAGCAGTTCGACGCACAAACGCAGATATCTTGTGCAATGAGCCTCTCCAGCACGTTATGTATGACGTTTGTATTCTTGAGATGTTCTTTCTGGTTCGTTCGGACCAATGCAACGACGTGTTCATCTGCAAATGGTCACCACCATTTGCGCCGTCTGAGGACAGACGCGGGGTTTGAGTCACTGTACACGGCTACAGTATACGCGCACAAATTGTAGTCAATCCGCAGATATGTTCTCTGTATACACTTCACAAAAGGCAGCGTGTGCAGGCGTCGGACTTTCTGGCGGATCACCGAACTCTTCGAGATGCCTGCGCGCTGCTGGCCAGTCGAGCCTTCGCGTTTGTGCGCGCCGTGCCGTTGAAAGCAGCCCAGCCGACCGCGCGTCAACAGCAAGCTGCCAAAACCGCTGTGTCAGAGGTGCGAGAACCCGCTCTACCGCCGCTGAGCGTGCTGCACATCAGTAATTATACACACCACTGAGTCAGTCACTCTCTGTCATGATATCTTGCCACCTCCATACCAGCTCGGCCACCTGCTTGCACGGTGCTGCCACCTTCTGAAGCACTGCTCGTTCTCACTTTTCTCAATCTTCTCAATCTTCTCAACCGCGAGCTTTGTGGAGGTGCACTAGCTGTCATCGCCTTGTGCATATCAAGTTGGGTTAACCCAAAGGTAAATTAGCACACACTCGCATCTGTCTGCCTTTTTGCGTGTTGCCTGGTCTGTTGCCTCGGCGCTGCTGGGTCCTAGATCTATCACCGTGTAACACACTCGCATCACCAACACCACCAACACCGTGCCTGTGACTGCAAGTGCTATCCTGACACAGGTGCTACTGTGAATGTAAATGTAAGTGTAATTGAATTGCTAAAGAGAAGAAGAGTAGTACCACTGGGGGTGTCAGCCATCTGGCACATGCGACTTCGCATGTTGAATTCACTAACTTCGTTAACTTAGTTACGCAGCTCATCATCTAGCAGTGCAAGATGCCAACAGATGCCATTATTAGTATGGACGCCCCCTCACACTCCCGCACAGCAGCCAGTAGTTGACTGGCCTGAGTCTACGCGTGTAACACCACCGCCTTTCTCCCCATATGGCTCCACAACACCACAACACATGGTAACTCCGTGTTGCCTGGTCTGTTGCCTCGGCGCTGCTGTGTCCTAGATCTATCACTGTGTAACACATGGTAACTGCCTGACCTTCGCAACTTGTAACTGCTCTACCGAACGGCACTAGCCACTCCGCCTCTCCGCAGCACCCGCCATGGTGGGAAGCACACACGCAATCCCCGCTGTTCAGGCCTGCCGCCCGTCCTGCAGGTGCTCAGCATGGTGCCAGAGCATGTGGCGGTCTGCGTGCTGCGCGCTGCGCTGGCCACCATGCCGCCACGCGTGCATGACGGCCAGCCTGCCGCGCATGCTGCCACGCCGCGCGACGACGCAGCACACCCCCTGCAGATCCTGCTGGCCATGCTGCCGCCGAAACTCCACCCAGCCCTCCTGCGCGCGCACACCCCGGGCGGCCCCTGGCCCGACTCACTCGCGTTGCCCCCCTGCGACTTCCCGACCGCCGCTGCGGCAGTCAATGCCGTGAGCTGCACCTTCGCCGCGCAGCTCACGGCGCTCACGCTCCACGGCATGTCCCCCCCGGCCCGCGGCGACCTGAAAGACGCTGCGATGGGGGCGGCCATGCATGATGCGTTTGCACCTCTAGCCACCATGACCGCGCTGGAGCGGCTGGCCATGCGCATGGCCGATGAAGAGGGCACGTCGCAGTGGGTGCACAGCTACGTAGAAGCCGCCGCTGCTGGGCTGCAGTCGATGCGCCGTCTGGCGTTCCTGCGCCTGTCGCAAAAGATGGAGGAGACGCGAACAGTGGCTGCGCTAGCCGCGGCGCTGCCCGTGCTGGGCGCGCTGCGTGGCTTGGACCTGAGCAGCTGCGGGCTGTGCGGGGGCCCCGGCCAGGCGACGACCGCGGGCTTGGCCGCACTCGCCACTGCGCTGCGCGCGCTGAGCGTGCTGACTCTGCTCTCACTGGCGCGGAACCCCCTCGGCTCGCCGGGTTGGGCCGCGCTCGCGCCGGCGGCGGCGACGCTGCCGCTGCTGACGCTAAACCTGGAGGCCTGCAAGCTGTTTGACCCGTTTTCGCTGTATCCGGGCACGGGGGGTGGCGCAGGGGGCGCCCCGGCCGCCTTCTCGCAGCTGCAGCGGCTGCAGATGTCCGGCAACCGCATCCGCAACCCTGCGCTGCAGCTCGGCCGGCGGCTGCCGCAGCTGACGCACCTGCACGCGGCCGGCCTGCCGCTGTCGGTGGAGGCCGAGGAGCGGCTCATGCATGCGCTCGCCGCAAACGAGGCGCTGCGGCTACAGGCGCTGGACCTCGGCGAGTGCCGCGGCTCTGCCGCCGCGGCGGAGTCCCTATGCCGGGGGCTGGAGCGCTGGACGGACCTGCGGACCGTCAGCCTCACCTGGCACCCCCACGCCACTGCGCCGCTGCTGCAGCTCGCTCCACGCTTCGCCGCGCTTCGCTCCTTGCACGCCCTGGAGTTGCGGCGCGTGCGGCTCAAGTCTCCAGCAGACGTCCCCCAGGAGCTTGCGCAGTGTTCAGGGTTGACGCGCCTGAAGGTTGGAGAGCTAGGGTGCAACTCTGACGCGGCGCATGCATTTGCGCAGGTGCTCGCCGCGCTCACCTCGCTCCGTTCCGTTGAGATCACATGGAACCGGGAGGCGTTTGGCGCCGGCAGCGCTACCGCACTTGTGCGCGGCATTTGTTCCATGACTCTCCTGACCCGCCTCAAGCTGCGCTGCGTGCTGGGGTCCGCCGGCACTGCAGAGCTTGTGCGCGGGTTCGGAAGCATGCAGAGCATCCGTGACCTGTCTCTGTCGGAGACCGGCATGGGGGCAGCAGCCGTGGGCGCGCTCGCGCCCGTGCTGGGCGCACTGAGCGTGCTGTGCAGGCTTGACCTAGGTGGTAATCGTATCCGGCATGGCGGCGCGATCGCCTTGGCTGCGGTGCTGCCATGCATGCGATCACTGCGTGAGCTGAGCTTGCGTGGATGTGAGTTGTCCGCAGCAGCAAAGCAGGCCGTGCTGTGTGCTGCGCCGGAGGGCATGCAGCGCATCGATGTAGGCAAGTAGCGGCAGGCTGTGTGACTGCCGCCTCTTGGCGATGCGGTCAGTGGTGTGATCCAGCCGTGAAAACAAGGTGGCTTTAGATTAGTGTCTACTTGTCGGAGAGGTCCGAGACTAGTGTCCAGTTGCCTGAGAGGAGTACCAGTGCCATGCCACATCACACAAACACCGCTGCAGTTCGGCAAGGTGTTCGGACAGGTACTGGCCGGTACAAAGGTGTTGTTTTTGTCTGGCTTTCGTGGCTCAGTACTGCTGTCCGGCAGACTTTTGCGTGTGTTGCCCGAGTCACTGTGTGCGGCCATGGTGCGGAAGCTGAGCACGTAGAGCTGCGATCGCAGCTCAGCCCGGTGACGTGCTCAGCATTCACAGTGGGAAACATGGTCAGCGGCAGGAGTTTACCGACATAGATGTTGTCGCCGGTACGGAGACAATGAGAAACGTTACAGAGGTATACAGTATACAGGTATTTAGGTATACCTTAGGTCTGTCTGAGAAGATTTTGATGACGAGGCGGATGCGCTGACGCTGCTGGATGCCTCCAGCAGTCGACGATATCACACGTGCGACAAACGTACATTTGTCTCCGACGTGAATAGGTGAAGATTGGCATCACAGCCGCGAGAGTGCCCGTCAGAGAGGGGGGTGTTGGCAGCAGCCTGCTGCAACGCATGGTAACGTTCCAGACTCGCCACACAGGTTGGAGTGTTGTGCAGCAGGCCTGCGGGGGCGGGTGGGACCAGCTCTGCTGAGGGAGGCTGACGGCTATTTCAGGATGGGGTGCTCTCGGTTAGAAGTAGTGTCATGTGTGGCGGCCGGTCGGTGTGGGCGGCACAGCAACGCGTGCACGCATGCACCCACGCATGTACCCACCTGGTCACGGCCGCTCAAGACCATTTCAAGAGTTTTTCATGACACGCATGCACTGAACTGGGTGGTCATTGCTTTTGCAGATCCGTGCGTTCAAGCGTGCTTCGCCTCACGAATGCAGGCGCTGCGATAGCAACCTGTTGATTAGTGTAGATCTGTTTTGCTTGCCATTTCTCACCACCGCGCCTGTTTATTCGAATACTTTCTCCGGCCATGCACAATGTGTGGGTGTGGGGCACCCTATGTCGCTAGCTGCTGTGTTGACCTGACCTAGATCAACGCCTCAAACGAGCTGAGGGAACAAAGTGAGTATTTACACAAGTGAAAACACAGCCAACGTCACAAGGAGAGCGGACAGGCACTTCCCAACGTTCTGACATGATCACAAACTTGCTGCTGTGTGACGACTGCATGCATTACATAGCATATGACGCCAATGGACTACAGTGTGGTCACTACGCGACACGCGCCGCCTTGCGGAAAATTTCACTTGCCGCACAGGCTTTCAACGCGCGCAACACCAGAAGTTGGCAGAGTTGCTGAGCTCCACACGTGTCCACAGACCACACGACAAACACGAGCGGCAGAGGGGCCACGTGCAATGGTTGCAGTGTGCCACCCGTGCATGCACATGCCGCTCTCTGCGCCGTGCTCCGCAGATGCACCGTCTCCGCTGCGCACAGCTGACACCTCGCGGATCTTAAGCTTGGTTGACACGTCCATCGCGGCTGTGGCCATCCCACCTACTAGAAGAGGGCTACAACATGGTTGGAAGCAAACGTGATTGCACTGTCACTTCCACACGTCGAGCTCGTCCGCGCGATGGCCATGACAAAGAGCACCCAGTTTGCTGAAGCCACCTCGGCGGACGTGCGTGTCCACAGGTGGAGAGCCGATCGAGATCTGTTGCCGAGGCCTCGCGAGGGTGCGAGAAAGCCTCCAGGTCAACACGATCGGTCTGGGTAGTAACCTCACCAACCGCACCTTAGGTTTGAGCACTGTTCGTCGGCGCTGCTCTGTATACATAACATACGTTGTATGGTATGCCTGTCAAGAACTCTGTCTCCATGAACAAGGTTTTAATGGCTGCATCCTTGCATGGACCCGCGCGCAGCGGGGTGCGGCACGGTTGACGTCACATGCTATCCCAGCACTGTCCATTGGTCTATCTCAAGCAACCAGTTTTCAGTACAATCAAGTCTTAGAGAAGAAGTAGTATGATCTCCGAGAGTGTAGACCATGTGTGCGTGGCAGCGTGTGCCGTGGGATTGGAAGTGTCCTCCGGCAATTGCAAGGCGGGCTCGAAGGGGAGCATCCTGTCCATGAAGGCTGTCCAGAACAGCTCCACTCTAACTAAACTCTTGAACGCTCCGTCGTCAGTACAGATAACTACAATTTACCTGCAGCCGTCACAATTTCGCGCCTGGCACGACTTCGCAGCAGGCGCGAGCGTCCCTTCGGACTCACAAGGACTCGCCGCGGTGATGATGGTGCGCACGCAGACCTAGAACTGATGCGAGCTCAACAATTATACGCATCTTACTATTCACTGTGCCCTGGACTGGTTTTCAGGCCGGGCGTCCTGAGCGTAGCTGCCTTGGTCAACGTGCACACTTCGTTAGTCCAGGTCAGCACATACCTGGGCTCGGGGTCCTCGAACGGATTCGTGTAGGTTTGTGCCATAACGGATGATTGCGTCACATATGATTTAGGTTACAAGGCCGCAAACCACGTGGCAAATCAGAGCGGGGTATGGCAGAGCAAGTGTGCATTGTCTTGCATTGCTACAGCAATTTTGTCCTGCATTGCTACAGAAAAAACTCTTCAGCTCATCCGGATCAGTACGGATAACTGACAGGAAGGCACGAACCGCATCGATCCACTGCATCGATCTCTGTGTTTCACTGCAATGCCGAGTGACTGCATTCATCGCAGATGCATCGCAGCCAGCTGGGGCCGCCGCCGGAACTGTATGGCAGCTGTAGCAGCCGCCTGACCGAAATGCATCAGCTGCAGAGTCGTGCATGACAACATCATATCCCTGTTACCACAGGGGTGGTGTACAGTGATACATGCGTAGCTCTCGTGCCGCTAGCCATGGCTAGCCACGGATGCATGGGGTCACACGGAGGTGTGTGAATGACACTCGAGGAGTTGACACGGAGTTTGACATGGAGCTGTGTCAGATCATGCATTGCACAAGTGCCGGGCTCAGGCTGCCGTACGTACTGCCTCTGAGGCGCATGTCCCCCGGCCACGCACACGCAGAGACGTACAAGGTCAACATGAAACTCCACGCTCGCGGGGTGCCGAGCCATGCCGCAGCTTGAAAACCCCCGCCCGTTCCGTGAACACTCTGTTGGCATGCCATTGCTGCACATGTCCACCACAGACTGCAGTGTAGGGTTTTTCACCGGGTTGCGGCCCGGCCTCAGCGGCGTCGAGGGACGCGGGTACGCATCACAACAAAAAACACAAGCAGAACATAAATCAGCAGGCACAAGGCTGGCCCGTGCGGTTAGTGCCCGGCCAATACTACGAACGATATCTGCATATGGCATGATCTCTGCATAGGGAATGATCTCTGCACACTGTAGTATGCATCCAGCCATGTACATGTGACCGTCCCTGCAGGCCGCTGACTTGCTTCAGGACGATGCGTCCCTGAGCTACGCATGCAGCCTCCTCGCGCGCCGCACCTTCCCAGCAGCCCCGCGGTTCGCGAGCAGCTCAAGCGGCGCAGCAGCAGCTGCACAACACGGAGCAGCGCAGCGTGACCCCTTCGGCTCTGCAGCATCTGATATGGAGGTGCGCGCGCAGCTCGAATCAACCGAGCCTGACTGTGATATCGCAACGTGCGTCACGGTACAGGTACCGGTACTAATAAAGAATCAAATCACGGCAGCCAACACACGGCGCCATGGCCAGGACAAGTTCTGCATGTGGACTGGATGTATGCCACAGCATGTACAGTGAATGCATGCATGCATGCATACCAAGGCGAGGAGCACACTCTCGTGGCTGCTGTGCATGTATTCGAATCCTGCGACATTCTCAATGCATGATGCATGCTGCGCTTGTTGCAGGCGCTCCAGAGCCTTCCAGACCGTCTCGCTATCCTTACGCTGCGCGCTGCGCTAGCCGCTGCGCCGCCGTGTGTGAACGTTTCCCGCAGCATGCGCAGCGCACACAGCATGGCTTGGGCGGTCAGATCCCAGGAGGCCCTCTACACACTTACTTTGGCTGTGCCGCAACGCCTTCAGCCACACGTGCTCCATGCATACGACCCCGCCGCCGCCGATGCCTCGCTGACCGTCCATCTCCCAGACCTCGGCGTGGCATCCGCTGTGACACACGCCGCAGCGCGGACACTCGGTGTGCAGCTGACATCGCTCGCGCTACTTAACTGTTGCCTGCTGGGCGCCGACACAGCACGCAGCACGACCAGCGTGGGTGGAGGGCTGCGTAAGATGCTTGCACCACTAGCCACTCTGCCCTCCCTCCGGAAACTGCGGCTCGACTTCCCCACGGCCTCATCTGATTTCCACATTGGCTCAGCAGATTACACGCGTACTCCTCCAGCCGTTTGCACCCGAAGGCTCTCCTCTCTACTGCGCCGCCTCAGGATGCGCAGCACGGACGCAGCGTCCAATGCTGAGCTGGCGACAGCGTTTGCCCCCCTAGCCACGTTAACGTCGCTGCAGCAGTTTGCTCTCATCCTACCTTCGACGGGGGTATCAGCGCTGCAAACATGCGCCATCATGCATGCGGCCGGCACGGCGCTCGCAGAACCTCCCAACCTGACGGCGCTGCGCTTGGCCGCACCCATGAGCGACGAACGGCCCATGCGTGCGCCGGCGAGTACGCTGCCCATGCTGTGCGCGCTGCGCTCCCTCGACCTGTCGGAGTGCGGTCTCGGCATGGGCCCCTCGCAGATGCACGCAGTCGCGCTTGCCGCGCTGGCTCGCGCGCTGCGCGCGCTGTGCGTGCTGACACACCTCTCCCTCGCACGCAACCCCGTCGGCACGACTGGCTGGGGCGTCCTGGCCCCTACAGCAGCGGCTCTGCCTCTGATGTCCCTCGACCTGACATGCTGCCAGTTGTTCGACCCCTTCCAACTCACACACCACAGCACGCAGCAGCCAGCATGGGCCCTGAGAGCCCTCCGACTGTCAGCCAACCGCTTTCACTGTCCAGCGCTGGGGATCGGCAGGCGGCTGTCCCACCTGACGAGCCTTTCCATGGGCAACCTGCCGCTGTCCGCGGCAGCGGAGCAGCGCCTGCTGCGCACGCTGTGCTCCCATGTAACAGACAGCCTGCGTGTGTTTGAGTTTGGCAGCTGCCACTCCACCGCCAGCGCCTCCTCTCTGCTGCGCCGGTGCCTGGAGCGATGGCAGCGGCTGCAGGCACTGTCACTGTCATGGCATGCATGTACTACGCATGCTGTGGCGCCCCTGCCAGGCCTGCTGCCGCATGTTGCCGCACTCACGTGTCTAAATGCCCTCACGTTGCGCGGCGTCCGCATCACGGCGCCGAACCACGTGCCAGATGCACTTGCGGCGTGTTCGAGGCTGACGCGGCTCGCGCTTGATGTTGCAGAGCTCACGCGGCCTGGTGCCCATGCATGTGGGGTACGTCTAGGGACCCTGACCGGGCTGAAATCGCTTGAGCTGCTAGCAGCAGTTCGTGTATCAGCAGTGGGTGGTGGCAGGGGAGCTGCAGTGGTAGAGCGTGGGGTCTGCCGCCTGACGCGTCTAACGCGCCTGAAGCTCCGCTGCGCGCTGGGCGATACAGGCATACGACAGCTCGCACAGGGGCTCGCATGCATGAAGAACATGCATGTGCTGGACCTTAGTGAGAATGGCATCGGCGAAAGCGGTGCGCGTGCGCTTGCAGGCGTGCTGCCCGCGCTGGGCGTGCTGAGCGTGCTGACGCTGTCGGGTAACATGCTGGGTGACATCGGGGCGGAGGCGCTGGCGGGGGCGCTGCCGTGGTTGCGTGCGCTGCGCGTGTTGTGGCTGGAGAGATGTGGCGTAGGGGGCGTAAGCAGAGCGGGAGTGGTGCGCGTCGCTCCGGCTGGGGTGCAAGCGCTGTGGATGTAACTGCTCTATTACTAGTGGCTATTAGCATTGCTGGCGAGAGAACAATGGTACAATTAGGCTGTGTACGCAGCGGCGGTTTTCAGAACTACTAGAGTGCTAGTGTCGCCCGTATCGCACTGACACAGAGGTGACGTTCATTCCTGATGTTGTGTCTAGCCCCAAGACCCACGCTGGCAGGCAGGATCGAGCACCTGACACCGAGTGATTGCGACCGACTGCGTGCCATTGCCCCCCACGTGGCAGGGTGCACGCCAGTGTTTCAGAGATTGGCCTGTCATGACGCACGCAGTAACCTCTCATGCCTGACTGATTGACTCACGTGTACATAGTTCACTAACCTTCCGGCCGTTCTTGCGCCCCTGTCCGCAGGGTTCTGAGGCCGATGCCCGTTTGGGTTTGGTTGGCGTGATGTCTGATGTCTGATTGCGGAAGTGCTTTTCACCCTCTCTGTTGAATATAAGCTTGTGTTACAGCGGGGACCTGCTTGGATGCATGCGGACTGAGCATATGTGAACCAAGTGTAGTGTCTAACTGTGCCAGTGCACAGCCGTTATACAGCCCCTCCCTGCCCTCCGGTTTGAGTTGCACAACACCCTCATCGCTGTGGGCGACCAGGTCCTGCGGCAGACACGTGGCGCCGCCATGGGTGGATACATATCCCCTGCCATGGCGATGCTGGTGTGCATCGCCGCCGAGCTGCAACTCCACGCACGCCTCGGCCCCGACCTGACGCGCCGCCTTGCCGGATTCCGGTACGTTGACGATGGGGTCGTCATCGTCTGCGCGGAGTCGCGCGCAATGTATACATCCATCAAAGCGGCTGTGTATGCGGCATACCCAGCTGGCATGGTCTGCGAGGAGACCGCTGACGGCAATGTCATCGACATCCTTGAGCACCGCATCATCATCGACCCACAGCACATCCACCACCTCTTCCGCCCGAAGAATTTCCCTGCCCTTCTGACCAACACAGAGCCGCCTCGGGTGACGTTCTTCCCGCGCACATCGCGGGTCGGCCGCCTCTTCTTCCGCGCCTGGATCATGGGCGCCTGTGCCCGCCTCCGGGACAACACCTCCGCTACACTGAACGGCCTGCTCCATGCTGTGGGGTTCCTGGCTGTGTGGCTCGAAGCTGCGTACCTCGGGTACAGCGCGCCTGCCACGCGCCATGCTCTTCTCTCCTTCCAACTAGGTTTGTTTGAGGACGGGTTCCACCGGGCCAGGGATGCCTTTCTGCGCTTGCTCGCAGCTGCCACATGATGGCCGGGGATTGGGTTTAGGTGCACCTTCTCCGCCTGTTGCTATCTGTACACATTGGGTCCTACTGGCACGTTTTTTGTGCCCTGGGCTCGTGCCGTTTGTGCCCCGCTGAGGCGGCCGTATGCTGGCTCCAGATTCTCCAGCGCCCGCCGCTCACGTTTGCGCGGTGGGTCAGGCACTGCTGTTTTCATGACTGAGACTCTCTGTGCGCTTGTCAAGTGACCTCTGGGCCTGGCCGTTATTCGTGTAGCTGCGGCTGCGTGTTTCGTAGGATGGGATGCTGCTATGCACACATGCCTTGCATGCGTGCTGCGCGCATTGCTCACGCCTGTGGGCCATGTGGACACGCCGATCCCGTCATCCGGGCTCATGTTGTTTCTCAATCTAGTGATGGAAAAAAGCAGGTTGAGACAGCTACACCCTCGAGGACTATATTAGGAGCCCTACGCTCGTGATCGCCGTTATACAGCCGTTATATAGTATTCGCGAGAGCGGAGCGCATGCGTGACTGCAGTTCCAGAACCAAGTGTTCGGCATGCCCAAACTCAGTCGCATCGATATCGGGCCTAAGTTAGCCCCTCTATACGTCGAGGTTAGCGTCGGACTTTGTGCTTGATTATATTACCTTTAAGTGAGCGTCGGGTCGGGCTAGGAATATCTTTGGTCTGCTAATGCCTTTCTCTGCCGACGGGTTCGTCGCGACGATCGCATTACGGTACTAGTCCGCGTGCGTGCCTCAATGCTGACCGCACAACGTCATGACGGTGGCATTGGCCGTCACTTCGGCGCGTGTACGTAATCCCCAGGACCTCCTTATTGCCTAATCGGCATGCCGCTGCAGGTGCCGACCGCTTTCCGCAGAACCCCACATACCCAACCTTCTCCGGCAAATAGGTTGAAATGGCGTCTGTTCCTAGCAGCACGGCTTGGTTCCCTGCGGGTAGACGATGCTGCGCCTGCCTATTTATGCGCCATGTCAACACGTACGTACAGCACCTCGCATGCACCGGACTGTTCGCAGCTGACCGTAATCACCCCTCTACACAAATAGTCTCAACCGTTTGGCTGTAAATATGGCGTGCGTGAGCCTCCATCGCACGGAGTCCGGGTTGGACGCTCAGCTTTCGTCCGATGAGACGCTGCGGTTGCCCGACCTCAGTATCGGACAGAGTACAGTCTTGTCAACAGCGTTGGAGTGCACTAGTATCAATGGCAGCTTAAGTCTTCAGCTGTCTTCCGAGCAGTTCCAGGCGTGGCACTGCTTCCTGACGCATCCACATGTACAGGCCGAGCACGATGTCGATTCGCTCGTGCTAGCAGCTCAGGTGCTTCTCCTTTCTTATACGTGCAGGCAACGTCTTAATATTGTCGTCAGGATGGGTGAGCAGGGCTGAGCATCGAGTGCTGTTGAGTTGCCACGATTGCTGTGCTCTCCTCTGAAGGTGACACCGAGGTTTTTTCTCAGGATCCTCGACTAGTGACTTTGCAAACACCTGGAGCCATGCATGCGCAGCTTTAGTGAACTTAAAGGCCACGAAACCCCCGGAAGCTAGAACATTACCTGTAATTTCGCATGAGCTACCAATCACTCATGATCACTAGTACCAGTGTTTGACATTTCATATTTCGTATTCAATTCTTAAAATACGCGTATTGAATACGATGAATTTTGGGAATACGGCTCCAGGAAACGGGGTAGGGAGCTCGAGGGTGGATACGGGGTGCCGGGTGCGGGGTGCGGAGCCCGGCCAGGCCCGGGCCGGGGCGCCGGCGGGGTGCACAGTCAGCACTACGGACTGCACGAACCGCGGATTCTACGAACCACTACTATGAGTCTCAAGAATTTTTGCACATGAGCGCGCCATTTAAATGAATTCATCCTCGCACGAGCGCTTGGCGGTGACCAGTACTGTTTTGCGTGCACGTGGCTGGCTTGAACGCACAGCAGGTCAACAGTTTTGGCAGGTCCATCGTACTTTCGTATTCCATACGATTTCTTAAAATACGCGTATTGAGTACGAGTTTTTGCGGAATACGCGTATTTGTCGAACACTGACTAGTACGGCAAGGGTGGCAATCATTCATTGCCTGTGCGTACCAACATTCTCGCTCGACCGATCACCTCCACGGCCTCTCTCGGGGACTGCAGGCATGCGGGTGTAGTTGACGGTGTAGTTGTCCATGACGGTGACTGTGGTTCCCCAATGGCCTTCAGAATTCTGCTGGAAGGCGTCACTGCGGCGACCTCTGTCCCGATGCTGCTTGACCCTTTCTCAGCATGCGCGCAACATCTGCAGACCTAGAACCTGTGTACTCTATTATGCGGAGACGCCCAAGACGTGCTCGTTGTGGCCACAAGTGGCGCATCGTGGCTTGAGCGTCAGTGGCGGAACACACGATGTTCAGAATCCTGACCCGGGTTGTGTGCGGGTGTCCGTGTGGTCCAATGTGCGCGCGTTGTAAAAAGTCAGCCTGCTCTGCCGCTGTTGCACCCTTCCCGTCCGCACATGTGTGCTCCGAAAGTCTTCATTTTCTGGTCCGATGCGCAGGGGTGCCCGTGGCCGATGCCCATTTGGGCAAGGTGGGGTACGTGCCTGTAGCATCTGTTTTGTGGATTGTTGATGTGGTTGTTGTTATCATGCATGCAAGGTGACGCAGATCTGATCGCTTGTGACCACAGCAGGCGCACGCATGCAGGCCGCAGACTTTCTGGGGGATGATGCCACTCTGCAGCTGCTCCATGACCTCCTCGCCGCACACATTTCGCCTGCCATCAGCCATGCTGTGCTTCGTGCCCACCCTGGCAGGGAAGCTCAGGAGGTGGATCCCAACTTTAATTCCGACTCTGTTCACGTTTCCAAGGTGCGCACTGCCAGCCATGATGAACGCGGTTTTCTCTAACATGTACATGCGTGTGGGGAATCCAGGTGCAGCCGCATGATGCTCCAATCGTCACGCGGCAAAACGTGTAAGTTACAGCAGGCACAGTTCAGCTTCCGCGTCGCGTGGGGTGGCAGAAAGTTTATCATGCAGTGCATATCAGGCAGCATGTCGCGGACTACCACGCCGGTGCACGGCACGTGCCGTGCGTGTATACCTAGGCCTGTTACACGCTGCGCTATGATCGCCAGCTAGTGCCACCGATTACGATGCAACAGCAGAATAACAGCTTCATCATAACGTGAAGTTGCCCGTCATAAAATTACGTCGTAATTACCACCCTAATGTTTTTCCCCAATAAAACCTCGTAATGCCCAAACCGGTGACATTGCCCCGCCGCGATGCAGGTGCTTCAGGCGCTGCCGGATCGTGCTGCGGTCCTCACGCTGCGCGCTGCTATCACTCGCGTTCCTCCACCCCTGACACAGCGCGGGCACTGCACACCATGCATGCAGCTGGACCTTCGTGGGGCAGCAGTAGGCGCCACCCTGTCCATTCTGCGAGGAGCTCCAGATCTGCAGCCACTTGTGCTGCGCGCTGCGGATGCTTCCGTAGAGGCACGCAGCAGCCTGACCCGCCTGTATGCAACCCCCGAAGTCATGCGACGTATGCTGCGTGCTGCGACCCACGCCCTCAGCCCGCCCCTTGTCGCCCTCCACATAATATATGCCACCAGCGGCATGCCTGCCGTCACTGGCAGTGGGTGGCCATGGAAGCTGCTCCAGCCATCGGCGGGCAGCGTCGCACGTCAGGCTCTACTGCCCCTCCGCAAGATGACACTGCTGAAGGATCTGCAACTGTCCACCTCGGGCGAAGCAGGCCTGTCCTGGCTTGACGCGATCCCAACCGTGCTGTGCTCCGTGCTGCCGGCGCTGACCCATCTCACACGCCTCCACCTCTGCCTGCGCCCGATGGCAGCCGGTCGTTTTGGCACAAGCAAGCATCTGTCGGCCGTGAGCACGCTGTGCATGCTGCGCGATCTGGAAATCAGCCAGGCCTTCATGCACAACAGGGGCAGCCTCGACACGGTGGCGCCGGTGCAAGGTCTCGCGCACGCGCTGCGAGCGCTGAGCGCGCTCACACGCCTGAGCCTGGCATGCACGCTGATCAACACGGCTGGCTGGGCAGTCGTCCGAGACGCTGTGTGCTCTAGCACGATGCGGCTGCGCGTTCTGGACCTGCAGAGGTGTGGCCTGGACGAGATGTTCCGGCTGCTTCCGGATGTAAACTCTGCTCCAGCTCTCACTCCACGCTGGTCGTGGCTCCGCTACTGGCCATGGACAGCACAGCACACTACCCCACGGGACCGGCCAGAGCGAGGCGACGCCCCTGGCGCCGCCGCCCCCGCAGCGCTGGCGGCACTGCAGTCGCTACAACTCTCCAACAACGCCGTCTGCATCCCGGCGCTGTGTGCTGCGCTAGCACGGCTTACTAGCCTGACCTGCCTTCGCATGGATGACTACGACATGCATGAAGCGGACAGGCTGCTGCTGGTGGAGACCCTGGCAGACTGTGAGAGCATCGACCTGCAGGAGCTCGCAGTTCAGCTGCCGTGCCACGAGACAGCAGCGTACCCTGGCGCAGCGGCCGCGCTCTGCCGCGGCCTGAGCCGCTGGAGCCGCATGCATACGCTGTCGGTGGGCGCAGGCTGGCGCGGGGGCAGCGTGTCGTGCGCTGCGGCCTCCGTGCTGGGGTCCCTGCGCACCCTGAGAAGCCTGCAGTTGCCATATGTGACACGGGCAGACCTTGCCGCGCTGTCTTCGGCGATGGCCGGCGGCGCAGGCCTGAGCCACCTGAGCCTGCGCTGTAGCGGCGAGCACAACGGCTCGGCCGAGGCGAGTGCCTTGAGGCAGTTGCTGGCTTGTTTGACAGGTCTGCGGAATCTGTCCATATCAGCTGTGAGGGCGGAGGCGGGCAGCCGTGAATGTGTCGCAGCGGCGATCTGTGCCGCGTTGCCCGGGCTGAACGCTATCACAGCACTGCAGCTGTCGTCGGTGCACATTCACACTGGTGCAGTACTGCCCGGGTTCGTGCACGCGCTGGTGTCCATGCCGGAGCTTCAGGTTTTGAGCCTGGTGAGCACCAAGCTTGACATGCGCGGCACCCGTATTCTAATTGCTGGGCTTCCGCACTTGAGCTTGCTGCGGCGGCTGGGTCTGATGAACGGGCGCGGCACACTAGGGGTAGAGAGTGCTGAATGGGCGCACGAATGGTGCAGCGTGCTTCCGAGGATGCGTGCGCTTGAGTTTCTGGCGCTGAAGGTTGGTGTTTACATTGAGGCTGCGGACGAAGCTGCGTTCCTCCGGGCCGCCCCTCCCAGCATGACGGAAATGCATCTATCTTGATGTGTTGCGAGTGGCTCGAGAAAGTGCTGGCGCTGTGCAGCAGAACCGCAATGCGTGATTTGTCATGTCCACATGCTTGCCATGAGCTGCAATAAGTCTGGTGTAACAAGCTCGTTCGCCATTCAAAGGCAAGCTCGTTTGCCTTTCCAAGTTTGAAGGCAACTTGTTGTGACACTGATCATACATACGCATGAAGAGTACTCACACCACTGTAGACACTGGCAAATCGGCGGCCGCAGCACAAACACCGCGGAGCCTGCACGCCCACAACGTGATAGACGCCCTGATGTATGCATGCTCGCAGGCCGGAACAGGACTGCCGCATTGAGCAACCGATGTAAACCGTATACGTGTGTGGGTCGGTGAGCATTTGCATCCGTGTAGTCAGGAGCCAGTCCGGCAGGGAGACTGACGGTGAACAGAGGGGGTCTTGCATGCGAATTGAAGTGGCCGCGGCATCAGTCACGCGATCACGAGCAAGCTGGCGAGCATGTGCGACTCAACTTTTGTCCGCAGAGCCAAGCATGTTCAGGTCAGGAGGACATCATTCGAAATGCTGCGCTTCTTAAGCTTGATCCACGAAGCCGACAGTGCGGACTGACGAATACCGGCCATCACCTTTGCCGCCGCCATCAGGCACACATCGATATCCATGTCCGTCTTACTTGAAGCCGTGGTGACAGGCCACAGTGCCATGCAATTAATTATAGAATATTGAGCATGCCGGGGCACACGTGCACGAGTCGGGACGATATATATAGTGCTATTCGACGGGGGAAAAGAAGGTTGCTTCAAGCACAGCGGCCGTGGGAGCCTTCTCAGCGCCATAATCCAATGGCTGATGGCCTGTGCTTGCAGCGCCCTAGCTGCAGGTACGCGCCGTATGTATCCGCTCTCTCGTCGGTGACATGGGTGCTACGCTCGGTGCACCTGCCGCTTGATTATTCCCACTCCTGTGGCATGCGTGACCGTATATATATATGCGATGGCATGCATTGCTAAGGCTTGATGTACGGGGTGCTGTTGCCGATGCCCGGTTGGAGCTGGCGTGACACCCGATTTTCTTTTTCTTATTTTTTTCTTTGGAAAATGATTTGGTTATGGATATCGGGCGTCAGCCGCGTATGAAGCGGCGGCGCGGGCGCCTTTCCTACGTCATGCACGACACACTGGCAGATGGGGGCTGGCCAGCGTCCCGCTGCAGGGTCGTCGTGCGCTGCGCTGGGTTGGCTGGCGTGGCCGGCGCGTGGCCGGGTCGGAGGGTGCCAGGTGTAAACGCAGGTTCTCATGATCAGGTGGTTGGAAGGTGGCTTGAAAATACGCACATGAATTCGGCCAGTCTAGCTTCCCACGCCAGGTCTTCCGTTTCCAACGAATGCATTTTGGCCAAGCTTGGAGAAAACCATGTCTGTCGTCACAACGCCATGGCGCGCCATACTGGGTTGGGTGACGTCGCCGTACGTACGTTGCTTTTTTAAGGAATCCCAGGTCGCCGCAGCTGCTCCATAAGGGACTTCTCCAACACATATGCTCTCTGCCGTCCTGTGAAGTGGATTTCTATGAAGTTTGTCTGGCTTGAGCGGCAGAAGGAAGGGTTGGTCGCGGAGCTTGCAGATGGAGAGTGCCTGGACCTTCCGCGTAGCGTGGTAGAAAACAGCGTACCATTGGCAGCAGCATATGACAGCTCCGATGTTGGAGATCGTACGCAGTTGCAGGTCTCGCCCGCTGCCATGAGGGCATGGGACTGTTTCAGGACGCATCCTGACAGTCCACACGAGATTGAAACGCTTCGCCTTGTGCCTGAGGTGCGCGATGAGCATAAGAATTGTCATTTCATTTTTGCAGAGTCTGACAGCTGTCTTGACTATCCGATTGTGAAGGCAGACCACGTTCGTGTCACATCGTCGACACGATCTGGAACTACATGGATACTGTATACAATACATCTTGCTTGCAGTTCATGCCGATATGTTGGCTGGCCGTTCTGCTTGTGGTTGTTGGTTTTGCTCTGTTTTCTTTCCTCGGCGCTGCGGGGCCTTGATCTATCACAGTGTAAACCACATTATGGTCATACGACGGCGGTGTTGAGTAAACACCGGTGCCCGGAGGCACGTGGAGCCCGGAGGCTCCACCCCTTGAGGAGCTCCACTACTGCCTAGAACCGCTGAGAGAGAGGCCGATGGGGGGGTCACAGAAAAACGCGCCAGCAGCCCTTGCACGGAGACGCCTCGTGGAGCACTTGGATTCCTCTGGATCATCTAAATCTGCACAACAGAATGGGCCCGGGCGGATCTTAGCTGAAAGCTGCGAAGCACTACAACGAACACCCCACTCTGCGTGGCGGCTGCTGCTCGCACCGCCTAAAAAATTCCATCTCTCACACCTCCGGTCCGCAGCAGTGCTGCAAACCCCTGTAGACACCGAAGGCCAGAGTCCTTCGGTCCACCGTCGCCACTCCCACCATAAGTGCGATTACATTCCACGTAATCCACCTCGTCGACGGACAGGCACCACACGCGGTTTTGACATGCTGACAGCAGGACAATGTGAAATCAGGGCGTCTGCAAATACTTGCAGAGCTGCCTGCATGCGTCTCACTCTGAACTTGCTTTCAGACCCTGCTGTAGTGCTCGAGCTGTCTCATATGTACACCATCCAGCTGAGCTCACCTGCTGCCAGCCTGAGAGTCCACCTGACCGTCCTGAGAGTGAGTGGCCACCTGACTGGCGCAGGCAGCCAGTATTCAACAGTGACCCTTGATCAACCTTCGCAATGGCACCAAGTAGCAGCGCATCTCACCACTGCCAACCTGTCTACCTGTTTTACGTACATCTCATGCTCATGTAGTGCACACCTGTCGCAGTCCCTGGGACCGGTGCCTCACGGCCTCGGAGACGGCCGTAGCGCGCGGCTGCGCGCCCGTGTAGACTGCTAGTGTGTAGTCGGCGCCCGCCAGTGGGCCCGGAGCATGCTGTGTTTGGTGTGCGTGTGGACTGTGTGGTACTGCGTGGTGCTGCGCTCGGTTCATGCGTTGTTTGTGTGTGTATGTGCGTGTGTGTGCATGCACATATGTGTGGTTGCTTTCGTGCCGGCGCAAGTTCGAACGAGTTCGTTCTGGCATTTGCTCGTGCGGCGAGTAGCCTTCGTGCTTGCGGTGGGCTGTCTGTCTGTTTGCGTGTTGCCTGGTCTAGAACAGACCTGTTGCCTCGGCGCTGCTATGTCCTATAGATCTATCACTGTGTAACACACCTGCCGCAGCCCCCGGCTCCGAGTCACCTCAGACAGCTGGCGAGTAGCACACGTTGCAAATGTGCCCTGTAACTTTGAGTGCGGTTCATGTCGTCGTGTCGGGTGGCTGCGCTGCTGTTGTTTGGTCTGCTTGTGTTATATATGTGTGATATGATGTCTAAAACCTTCCTTCTGCATCCCCTGGCGTCGTTGAGACCCTGATCTGAACACCGTGATCACGGTCGGCAACAATTGCAACATCAAGGCTGTACCGGGCATCGTAATGTATACCCCATTTACTGAACATCATGGTTCACGGGAGAGGTGCGTGCAGGCTGCAGCATACATCGCAGACGAGGACACTCTGCAGAAGCTGCGGTGCCTGCTGACCGCACACCTCTTCGATGAACTCGACAAGGCACTGAAGGCCACGCCAACGCCAAGCCGAGTCTCGTCACATACTGCCACGCGGGCCAAGCCGCTGCGGCGCCACGTGCGTGCGGATCAGTGTGACTTCTGCCGGTACGGCATCGGTCAGCGGCTGAGTCAGATTGGCTGGCATGCGATTCCGCTTGCCTCGCTGATACAGGTGTGGGCCGATCTGCTCGCCACATGCACTACAATAAAGGGGGGTTATGGTTTGGTCTGCCGTGCGCTTTGGTTGCCATGAAGTACCTTGGAAGAATTGTGCCCACCACGGGCGCATCGGCTCTAGCGTGTGTGCTGTGTGCGCCATCGTGTGCCACCGGTTTGTGGTCTGGCCCGAAGCACACTGATGGCTGTCCATACCCCCCCCCCCCCCCCCGCTTTTATGTAGTGATGCCTTTTATGTAGTGATGCCCACCGCGTGGCACAGCGCGATCGAATTCCCTTCTGCTGTGTGCTGTTCTGTGAGTGCATGCTGGCTTGACTGAGCGCGATAGAGGCCATGATGCATCCGATTAATGGAGCATTGGTCAGCGCTGGTTGCACCGGTACTGCTGCCATCGATGTGGCCCCCGCAGCACCAGCAGGCCGGCGCACATCCCAGCAGAGCACACAACAGGCATGCATGAACATTGATGCGCTGACTAAGACTTTCCGCATTGTCAGTGCGCTTCATTCTGGGCCATGCCGATTGGCATCCTCGTTTGCAGCATTCCTGTTCCACAGGATACCCATGGCCATTTGCCTTGAGTTGGTCGACAGGGGACCACATGCGCATGCAGGGGGGCTGGCACTCATGACCACCAGTGGTCCCAGCGACGGCGCGGACCCCCTGTGAGCCCCAAACAGACTTTGGGACGCCCATAGGCCATAACTATATGTCCTAAAGCCGCCTGTACCTTCATTTGCGATCTTTGGGGAAACAGGCAGTATCCGGCCAAATCAGGGCAAATGTTTGGGGGAATCTGCATGTTTCCCCAAACCGTCCCCAAACAGTGCTAGGGGTATTCTATGACCCCCCAAACAACCTGCCAAGCTCCCAAAGTGATCATCGGGGCTTGCTAGGTGGTCAAGCACGATGCACCATCATATAGCTCATTCACAGCGCCTCAAGCCACCATCCCCTCTCGCCACATGCTCCACGAGTCCGCATTCTGTGGCGCACAGAATGCATCCAGTACTGCTGGTAGTACCATCATTACTTTCATCCCATCTAATTGCATATCATAAATGCCAGGTGCAGCTGTCTGCGTGAAGCCATGAGCAAGCTCTGCTGTGACTTTGTTGTTTCCAGTAGATGAAGAGTGGACAGCTGGAAAGTCTGTAGATGGAGCTCAAACAAATTCGTCGTGATAATTTTTTGTGCAGAAAGGTATCAATTGCACATATGATAGGTCAAAGCATACGTATGGACCTATGAAATATGCACTGATGGAGAAGT
>JALKAD010000138.1:529025-542336 GCA_024500015.1 Ulva compressa | reverse complement strand
CACTTCTCGTCTTCTCCCTTCGCCGCAATCGCGCCTGCTGTCTCTGACGCACCGCGAACATGGGAACGGGCGAGCAGGTCCACCAGCGTTAAATCGAGCAACAACATGCGCATGGTGAGGAAGGCAGGTCGCCCCGCTGCGGCGGGCACTGCAAGCGCGGGGGATCCCCGAAAGAGGCGCGATCCCCTGCATGCGTGCCCTGATACAGGCGGGGGGTCCGCTGCGGGCCAAGTGCACCGCATTGTCTGCAGCGGTCCCAACGGCGGCCCAGGCCCGCCTCGGGGTGGACTCGCTTCGCCGGGGAGATGCGCGTGGCCGTCACCGGGAGGTGGCTTGACGTGCGGCCAGGCGGCGCCGCGCCAATCCGCTCATGCGGACGCAAGCTTTGCAAGGGTGGGGCAGCAGGCGGCTCCGGTGCTGTGGCCGGGGCAGTGGTGGAGGCGGGGGAGGGGGAAACCAAAGCTTGGGTGCCAGTAGGGGTTTGGGGCATGCGCGAAGCCTGGGTGGCCTCCAAGAGGTGTGAGGGATGCGGCGGTGGTGCCATGTGTGCACGCGGCTGGAGGGTATCAACAGTCTGGCAGCAGCGCTGATGGGCGGGCCGTTGCCTGGCCGGGGGGGGGGGGGGGGGGGGGGGCGCCCTGGCGGCACGGCGTGGGCCGCGTGCGCTCAGGCAGCGCAGCGGGCGGATCTGCCGGTGTTGCTGGCGGCACGGAAGGTGGCTACCTGCGGCTGCTGTGGAGGGGGGGCACGCACATGCCTCTGGGGAGCTTGCATGTGTGCAGCAGTGGCCATGTACGGGGACAATGCATCCTAGGCACTTCCATGGTCCATGGTTCGACATGGACTCCAACTGCGAGAGATGCGTGGGGCAGGCGCGCTCTTGCTGGTAGCGTCTAGTCATGACCAGAGGTGCGTCTGCTGTGAGCCGGAGACGGCAGTGCAGTGCCCGTGAGAGGAGCAGCTTGATGTGTGTTACACAGTGATAGATCTAGGACCCATGCAGCAGCCCCGAGGCAAAAGACCAGGCAACACGCAAACAGACAGACAGCCCACCGCAAGCACCAAGGCTACTCTCCGCACGAGCAAATGCCAGAACGAATGGGTTCAAACTTGCGCCGGCATGAATGCAAACACACAGCTTGATGTGTAGCAGATGCTGCAGCTGAAGGACTGCCTATATTTTGGACTGGGGCTGTGATAGAACATGCCTGGCTGTAGCGGGCCTTAGCTTCGACCCATCATGATACATGGCTCAGTGCTTCTCGATAGAGACTGTGTCTTACACTGTGATAGGACTCAGCGGCGCCTAGACAATAGAGGAGAACAGTCTCTCGATAGAGACTGTGTAGAGAATGCGATAGCATTGGAGTGATGTCGGTCGAATGATGGCAGCATCGACCCTGCTTCGCTTATCTGCGCGACTAGTGACTGTTCGATCAGGCATGAAGGCGTCGTGTATCGGTTGGTGCGCACTACAGACAAGGGATGGTACTGATGCAGCGGGGCCATGCTGCCGTCCTGCCTCCCACCGCCCTCCGAGGACGCAGCAGCGCCCCTGGCCCGCGGCGAACCCCTCTGCCTCTGCCCGGGCGCTCGTGTCAGGGCTCGCGCCCCTTTCCCCACAGCCGTGTCATAGCTTGCATTGGCTCAGGGGCGTTGTCTGCAGCAGTCACACATGGCCACATGTGCACTGTGGCCACAGTGCACCTCACAGTCCGCATGCATGCTCACTTCATTCCATGCATGCATGTAGCAGACCCGGTGTACTCTCAATTGGTGCAAGGTGCATGTAGATGACGTAGATGACGCGCCGAAATGTTAGTAGAATGTGCGGGTCTGACTTGCACAGTAGCATGTTGCTGACTCACACCTGCACAGGAACGTGCGAACTTGTTAGTGGCCTGCTCTCCACTATCTGTGGCGCGTATATGCGGCGCGAATTCTTGCATGCTGATGACCGGGTCCCAGACTGCCACGTGTCGCGAGCTCGAGGGCTGCCGAGGGAGCACGAATGCCCAAGTCGTACTCCGTCGCTTGAGCTTGCTACCATCGGGCGTCGTCCTGCCATGCGCAGACCCGGTGGCCTCGCCAGATCTGCACACTTGTACACCTGTTTGCCTGTTGACTGATCTGTTGCCTCGGCGCTGCCGAGTCCTAGATCTATGTCAGTGTAACACACCTGAACACTGCTGTCGTACGATGATCCGGCCGCGGTCTGCTCTGTACTCAGCTGCACTAAGGCACACTGCGCACTGCGATGCCTGGATTTGTGTGGGTCAACAATGATCGCTCGATCTTCGCGATTTCTGTGCCCAATTTACACGTTGTCTCTTTTCTTGTATGCTGTGCTGCTTTGGTCGGGATTGGCCCTCCCAATAGCTACAGTAACCGTAGTTCATCCCCATTTTTAGGACCTTTTCATACCATTTTGTAGGCTGTATACATCCTTAGGTTCATACGCATGCCCCACGCTCACCCTATGAACCATTCTGGTTCAAAGTCTTTGTAAGATGATGACCGTCGCAGCAGCTCCCACAGCGGCTCGACCTGCTTGCCTTTCGCAGCACGTGCATGCCTGTTCCGGACTTGAAGGTGATGCACTGCTGGCAGCCTGCCCGATCCCATGGGGCGTTGACCTTCCCTGTGCTGCGGCCTTGACCCTTCTACAGTGTAACACACACACACACACACACACACACACACCAGTGGTCAACATGCTAATGCATGCTGCACATGGTGCATTACAACTGCGGGTGCTAATGCTAATTACCAGGAGTGTTAATCTGTGCATAAATTACGACACATGGCCACGGTAATGCATGCCTGTGCTAGTTCTCAACCAAGTAGCATCCAGTGGACTGTCAGAGAGGTAGAAGGTAAGCTAGATGCTGCTACAGAACAAATTCAGGCCACCGTGACTACTCGACTAGTTAACGTTTCAGCGCCAACGGCCTCAGCCTCATCACCGTTTCAGCGAGCGCCAAACGGCCTCATCATCAAACGGATCATCAGACGGATCGCATCATACATGATTTGACTCAGCTGTCGGCAGCCTTCATGATCACAGGGCTCCTAATACAGATCTCCTGAGAGCAGCTGTCTCAACCTGCTTTGACCTGCTTTTTTCCATCATTGAATTGCCAATTCTGTGTTTCTCAGAGAAACAAAACGAGTCGTGATAACGGGGCCCGGCAGTGTCCACATGGGTCGCAGGCGCGAGCAATACATGTATCCAGTGTATCTTCTACCTCTTTGACAGTACCTGCATGTGTTACACGGTGACAGATCCAGGACCCAGCAGCGCCACTGCATGTGTTACACAGTGATAGCCACCGCCCGTTCTGGCATATGCTCGTACGGAGAGTGGCTTGCCAAGCCGGGGCATGTGATGGTTTGTCTGCTTCCATGTTCACGTCAGTCGACTGGTCTGTTGCCTCGGCGCTGCTGGGTCGTAAATCTATCACTGTGTTTTACAGTGATAGTAACACAGTGATAGCCACTGCATGTGCAGCTCACGATGTGGACACGTGGCCCATGGCAAAGAGCGCGCGCGGCCGCTGCTTCCATGACAATGGCATGCATCACCTCTATCTCGAGATATGTACTCTCAATTGGTGCAAGGTGCATGTAGATGACGTAGATGACGCGCCGAAATGTTAGTAGAATGTGCGGGTCTGACTTGCACAGTAGCATGTTGCTGACTCACACCTGCACAGGAACGTGCGAACTTGTTAGTGGCCTTCTCTCCACTATCTGTGGCGCGTATATGCGGCGCGAATTCTTGCATGCTGATGACCGGGTCCCAGACTGCCACGTGTCGCGAGATATGCACCGTGGACTCGCAGGAACGCCCCGCACGCTCACTCGGGCTGCATGGTCACCGGCAGGAGTCACCAATGACACGCCCTTGCTGTATTGCGCAGCCAGATAGCATTCAAGTGGTCGACATGAACGAGCCTCGCGGGCACGCGACACTGACATGCGGTGACGTTGGCCGATTTTGCTGCTCTGGCGTATTGTCATGGAGGCCCGCTGCATGGTGGTTCTTGGCCACCAGATGCATCTGGGCCATATACGCATTTGCTTTCAGTGGGGAGAGAAGGCAGCAGCAGCCGCGTGGCGAGGCATGCTGGCCGCAGTACTGGTACGCGTACGGGCTCGTTCTCATGACCTGTCGATCGTGCGTTGCCTCAACCATCGATTATGGCCATCAGCAGCCACGTAAGTCATGATCAAGCGCAGGACAGCTCGAACGAGCAGTTACGGGTCTCTGTCATCAGCTCGCCTGCGTCTAGAGAGTCAGCTGACGACGGATGATTTCCGCGACCATCTGCAGCGTCTTACGCCCTGTTCGCGTTTGTGCGTGAGCTCTGCTCCAGCAGTCCACGCGACTCGCATCCGCCATCTTTGGCTTCGTGCCTGCGTACAGATACTGCTGGCACTCCTGAAAGCGTCCAGGCGCAGCACATGTCTTGCCTCGCGCCCGTCGGGCCAGTGCGCGTGCATCCCCATACACGATCACGGACAGGGCACGTCACACAGATCGCTTTGTTCCGAGGCGGACAGTATATGACGATGTCATTGTCCGTAATGAATTCATATCTACACGGTGTATTGCCCAGGGCACTGCGGCTGTGTTCGCGGAAGGCCTGCAGTTGTCGAGACTCCGGTGTCAAACGTATCCCGGACCAGACCATCGCATCGAGAGAGGCGTGTACATGTAAAGGAAACTGTACATAGGACTCTTGCTGTGTTACTCGGGGAGCAGCGCAAGAGCCCAGCGAGGACATGTACAAGAACAGGCAAGCAAGCAGCCGAATCCCAGCAATTGCCTTAAGCCAGCAGCATAAAAGCAGCAACTCGTACAGGATCCCTGAGCCGCAACGCACGGCCACAAGCGCACACTGCCATGCAGTGAAATGGTGTTGCAGCGTTTCCAGACAAGACGGCCGTTGACGCGTCGCGACGGGCACATGTGTAGTATTGCATGCATGCAGAAAACTTGCAGAATCCACCCAGCGTGGACATGCAGCAGAGCAGGTCTCTTCCGCCATGGAGCATGGGTCAGCCCCATCTCACTCCAGGCATTGCATGGCATGGCAGGCAATGCTTGCGAGGTAGTGCAATGCATGCAGACCGTTGCGTGTGTAGTCACCAAGCACATTGGTATACTCATGCCAGCCATCTTCCTTGGCCGCCCGGAATTCCGTTGCCGACGCTCGGCTGTACTTGCATTGATGCGTGTTGGCTATGTTTTTTGTATTCGGTGCGGCGAAGAGTCTCTGCAGGGAGAGCCCTGCAGGAAATCTTGGGAGCAATCAGCTCACTTGTACCACACTGACGCAATTCAAACCGGCTGGGTTGACACCGTACGTGTTGGGCAAGTGGAGCGCTGCTGCTGGCTGAGCGTGTACCTAGCAGAGGAACATTGCCAGCAGTAACGCAGCCATGAGCTGCTTCACAGGTGTTGGTTTGGGAGCTAAAGGGCCCACTTGGCAAGGCAGCTTTCGAAGCTCCTATGAGGCGACCACATGCGCGTGAAGCGTGTGCTTACAGAGGACTGTGTTGGGGAACGCCAGCATTACCGGAGTGCAGGTCCTGCGTGACACGTGTGTTCAAGTGAGCGAGCACGAACGTGGCATGCGATGCGCACGCATGTTGACACTACCCACTTAACAGCATGCAAGGGTGAGGAGGAACGTCCACAGTGAGTTGCGGACAATGCAGCACGGCCTACCTTTCCTTACACAAGCTCAAGCCTAAATGCTATGTACGACTTTCATGTAATGCCATGTAATACATGCACCCCTCTTCAAACCAATGCACCGGCGCCATCAACCGAGCTCAGAAAAACACTTTCTCGTGCGTACACCTTCATAATACACATCTACAACAAACGCCGTCAGTGAATGGCAACGCAGGCCAGCCTTTGGGAGGCTCAGCTCTGGGAGGGCCAGGCACTTTGAACCATGCAGCTCCCATTTGACAGCTTCTGCAAAATCTAGTTGCTGCATCCACACGCCCCTGCAGCCACGGGTTGAAGTTCATGCAAGCACACATGGCTGACTGCACCACCCTGAAGCGTCACCACCCATCTGGCCACTCTCGCAGCACCGTGAGTGTTACCAAGTGCACACCAGCACACAGGCCGTTGGTGCTCAGCTGCTGACCTGCTGACCACTGGCCACGCATGGAGTGGTCCAAAACTTATATCATACCCATCACCTCCACAGAGCCACCCACCTGCTCCGTTGCCTCGGTGCTGCTGGGTCCTAGATCTATCACAGTGTAAAACAGAGACACCCACCATTTACCATCGACAGCTTGCTTCCCAGTCTGGAGCGCCCAAAAAGACAACCACAATAAAGACAACCACAACATAAAAAGTGGCCACAGCGTATTTACGCCAGCTGGTTCAGGAGTACACGCTCGCAACTCATTGGCACATGTCAGTCCTGCTCCACCTCAGCATGGCATGTGTCTATGCACATGCACTACAAGTTCAAGACTCTGTCACCTTTACGCTGTATAGCACACTATCAACAGATTGCATACGTGGCTGCTGCAGTGCCATGTGTGCCACACATACACGCATGCGCATGCAACAGACCACACACAATATGGGAACACAGGCAGCAATGCATCAGCTATGCATGCTGCCTCTCAAGCTCATACTACAGTATTGTGTACATGTACAGACGCTTTGATAAAGGCCCTGTGTGAGGCGCGCCGGTCTCCAGCATCCAAACGCTGTGGGCCATATGTCCACGGCGCAGCCGACGCGTGCGCCTTCCATGCGTGACAGAAACGCTGCGCATGCTGGTGGCCGAACCGCCGGTCGCATACAGCACGGGTGCCCTTGCGATTCCGGTCCGCATCAGACCTTGGGCCTCTAGCCCTTCATGCCGCACTCCAGGTTCATGCCCTTGTGTCTGCAACTGTTCTGGTAAGGGTTCCCCTTCCAGCCACAGCAGAAGGAACAGCGGCAGGGGCACCTGCACATACGCTTGGACATCAAGGGACGCCAAGGCAAATAGGTTTCCCGGATGGGCGGGCCTGGGAGGCAGCAAGCATCGTACTGCATGTATGGTGTGGCAAGGTATGCCGCAGCACGTGCAGTGCTGTTTGCCTGCCAGTGGCTTCCCACACGAGGCGAATTGCACGGCCTACAGCCTGAACGCCGTACCACTCACAGAAGCGACCATACTCTAAAGGGCCACGACAGAAAAAGACAACGTCTATAGCTTAACAGGTTGCATGCGAGGTAAGCCGGCCGTGGCTCGGTGGCTCGGTGGCAGCAGACTCATTCCATGTTCCCAACAACAGAGATGCAGGTGCCAGGGATGCTGCACAGGTTCGACGCCTGCCGGGTGCGACGGGCCCTGTGCCTGCTACCAGTGTTTGGCGTGTATGTGGACTGCGTGATGCTGCGCTTGCCTCTTGCGTTATGTGTGTGTGTGTGTGTGTGTGTGTGTGTGTGTGTGTGTGCTTTCGTTCCGGCGCTAGTCTTTTTTAGCATTTGCTCATGCGTGTGGTGGCCTTGGGGCTTTCGATGGTTTGTCTGCTTGCCTGTTGACCGCTCTGTCACCTCGGCGCTGCGGAGTCCTACATCTATCACAGTTTAACACAGCCGCAACAGTCAGATCTATAGCAAGGTGTGCAGTGGCGCAGCAGATCAGGCATGGCACAGCTCATGTAACACCTCTGTTGTGATGGTGATGATGTGTATAAGCTGTCTGATCACATCACCGTGTCCCTGATGACTTTGCTACATGTATCCAGTGGTTCCATGAGCAGGTGCCTGTTTCCATGCAGTGTGCATGCACTTCCCGGCTCAGGCTCTGCTCTATCTCAATGGGAAAGGTGAGCCTGCCAGTGTGAATCGGCTCAAAGGGTGCTGGCCTCAGGACATGATTGAAATCAGTGCCAGAAACAACCTTTGCAGGAACATGCCCAGACACAATGCCAGTGTCTGCCCCCAACACTTCCGCTGCAGGTGACAATCAGGCATGCGCTGGTACGACAATGGTTAGAAGTATTGGAAGTAATGGCAGGTTACAGACAGTTACCCAGACACAACATACATGGTCACATCTGCAAGTAAACAGAGAAAGTGCCACCTCCTAGTTGCATGCAAGCTTGGCAATGCTTGCCAAGTGGAACTTATGCTGCAGAAGCATCAGTCATGCCATTTCACAACTCCCACAGAGCAGGTGCCAGGTGCGGATGGTCATTTCCATGACCACTGTCATAGCACTGGCACAAATTTATTGATCCTGTGAATTGCAACGTGTGAACACGGTAAATTGTGAACACAGCACAGTGCATGGGCCGAGGCCATGGGTAAAGGCATGCTGCAGCATTGCAGTGCAAGCCATGCACAGAAAAGCAACTGTAGCAGCTCCCAGTTGCATGCAGACGCAGGGACAACAGACAACAGACAATAGACAGAAGACAAAGACACTGTTGTCCACGGATGGGAGCGTGTAAGCAGATGGGTGTGCTTGGTTGGCTGCACATGTGGCCCAGAGTAGCCGATCTGATAGAAAACTGCAGTCATGTATGTGGCTGTGACTCATTTCAGAACGATGGCACAGCACTGTCCCACAGGACTGTCCAGCTACAGCCTAGACTAGCATGATAGTCTATAGCACTCTGGGCCCATGCCAAGGATCGCCGCCTGCTAAATACTGACTCCACAATCTCTAGCAATGGAGCAATGCTAGATTTGCAAGCCTTGCCGGGGCTTACACAGTGGCAGCAAATGTGTGTTCCGCAGCAAACGTGAAGCGTGCATATGGAATCGCAATACAGACTGCTTGCTTACATGTTTGGTGTTGCCCTCACTGCTGGGCTCCTGCATCACTCTCCGTGTGACACAGTACAAACAGAAATGAAAAGCGCCAGGGGTCCAGGTAGGCATCGCACTTGTAGCAGTACATCAGCAGCCGCCGTCCTGTGCCTGGCAGTGCATCGTCGCCGTCGTCCACCAACTGCGTGCCCATCATGTCATCGGGGCAGCCTTCTGTGATGTCGTCGTCATTCAGGCCTATGGATTCCGCAATATAGACCTCATCACCAATGAAAAAGTTGCTGTCTTCGGCAGCACCAGCAAGCGTTCGCAGTGCGGCAGATCCCAGGGACGGGGGGGAGCCTTCAAGATCAACTGCAGCATGCACACCAGGGGAAAAGGCTGCTGCCTCTGAGGCAGCACTTGCCGCTTGTGCTCCTCCAGGGGTCGAGTCATAGTGGTGGGGCATGGTTAGGTTGGTCGCATCGGGTCCTGTGGACGCCAGGCCAGCGTGTGTGGCCGGGCTACCGACCACAGCACGGGCGGCGTGCACAGGCACGAGAACGGCCGCGAGGAACACTGCGAAAGCGGCGAGCATGCGCGGCAGCGCAGGCGGCACCGCCGCACGCGCCCGCGTTGGGGTGGGGCTCGCAACGCGGGGCATGACATCCCTGGGGTCCCAATTGTAAGCTTGGCCCGCACTGGATGGCATGCGACAGTTCCCACGATTACACATCGTCAGGCAACTGTGACAGGGCATGTTCTGCTGTGTTAGTGCTCGTCCTCACCGCGTACACAACAGTTCTGGTCCATGCCCCAGGGTCAACGTTAGCGGGTACCTACAGATTGTCACCGTTTCAGAGTTGGGCATGGCCATGGCGCTGCAGCGTCGCAGCGGTGTTTGCCAGCCTTGCGCAGCGAGAACAACCGCTTGCAATTGCGTGCAACACCCAGTTGCAATGCACAAGACTCAACAGTGCTTGAAATACTCAGTATGAAATCTGACTGTCATCTGAGTTGGCCGAGATCACAATTGGTGCAACACCTTGGCGCTATTCCTTTCGAGTGTCCGTCATGCTGGCGTAAGTTTTCGCGAGGTAGCACACCTGACTGCTGCTGTGAGCCAAAGGACGTCGTGCCGGGCACAAGTTGAAGAAATGCCCGTTCCTGAAACACCTTCGTGGCCTTGGGCGAGCTCTGGAGAGCGTTAGAACTACGCAACCTTTTATTTCCCCTCGCGACCTCGAGGTCGGCTGCAGTCGAGATGCACCCATTGCAACCATGTCGAGCGGACGGAACATGAGCATGCATGCATCCAGCCATGCCGGGAATCTTAGCTGAATAGTACAATAAAGCGAGATGAGTCATTCAACCCTTTCACAGCTGCTTGCAGACCTGCGCAGCTCTCCAGGTTGGACCAGGCCGGGCGCGCAAGGTTGTGCCACTGTGTGAACACCGCACGTCTTCAGAAACGAGGACGCTGGTGGCTGTGCTGACGATGCCGACGTTGCTTGCCGCATCTACGCGGTCTCCAGCGACGACGGGGCGTACACGGACGAGGGGGGTCGCGATGGAATGAACACTGTGCGATCTATCCTCGCCAGCTCGCGCAAGCCTGCGTATCGCTACCCCACGTGGACGCTATTATGTCCAGTAGCAGCATGCAATTGGAAAACTTACGAAACCATAGATACAACAAACAGGGGCAATGCAGGAGTCCCTCCGAGGCTCTGTGACCTTGCTCCCGGCAGCACGCACTGGCTTGCTCAACGTTAACCGTGTTGCTTCAACATCGCAGAGCGCAGGCCTGCAGGGCTATGCACGTTTATATCTCTGCCGTGCACACCGTGTTTTCTCCTACCTCACGCATCGTAGGATGGTCTGTCATGCAGCTTGTGCGCGGTCAGCCCCCGCAACGGGGGAGCGTTGCCCATGCATGTTGCCTGGCGATCATCAGCGCATGTACCTGTCACAGCCATGGGATCTTCCGGCCCAAGTAGCGATACCATTAAGCGATGCAGCCTCGACGTCACCCGTCTCGCACCGCTCGGCACAAAATGCTTACTAAGGGCAACATATTGAGACTATACTGAACTTTTGATTCTAGCAATGGTCGCAGGAAAAGACCTGCGTCGTTGGAGGCCGTCTGTGAAGGGTCGAACGCCAGCGTCGGATTGACCGCGGAGTTCACGTCATGGTGGCCTGTCACCTACATGACATCAGGTGAGGCCCTATGTGCACGTGTGCGTGTCCGTGATTGCCGCGAAGTGAGGCAAGGTGAGTGAAGAGAGCTGACGAAGAGTGGCAAAAGCAGTGACCCACCCTAGACGACGCTCGGTGGCGTGCACGCAAGCCAGACGTCATGTTGCGACATTTGTCGATCCACATACCGCATGTGGACGTGACGTCCAACTGACAATGTGTGGACAGAGTAGACCACCAACAGCTCCTGGACGAATGAGTGCCTTCCTTCTTCTGACATATATACATACAAGACTCGCTTCCCCCTTCGGGGGAGGTGTGCTGACCGCCACTAAGGCTACCGAGTTCACATTAGCCTGCCCTCGTCCAGGCGTTTCTGTTTCGGATGGGCGTGGATCATGCTGGTACGCAGAGTGACCGTGCTGCTTGTGATTGGTTGTTTGTTTTGATTGTTTTGTTCGCTGCTTTGTTCCCTTAGCGCTGCTGAGACCTTGCTCTATCACAGCGTAACACACCGTTGTGCACCGAGGCCTCAGGTAAGCAGAAGCTTGAAGAGTGGGACATGACTGCCTGGCATGCAGACAGGAACATGAAAATGCGTGTGTCTGTGGTCTTTGGCGATGTGCATGTAATGTAGATGCTACACATATAGCAGGTCACATTCAAGCAAGTTTAATCACTGAAGTGCAGCACATCAGAACGTGTGGCTGCCCAACACTCTCCCGTACGTCAAAGGTGCCACTGGCGTCGACATGATTCCACCGTACTACCATCCATCCTCCGCACGTGGCTCAACGTGGTTAACAGCCGCGCATCCTCACACAAGCACCACACATGGCCACACTGTGGCATTCGGCGTGAACTCAAGGCGTGAGACATGCGTGGTGTAGCAGGAAAGCTTCTTAAAGCTGGCCGCCGCAGCGGGCATCCACATCCTTGGCACCAGCGGGCAAGCCAGGACGCTTGGGCTACTTAGTGATGTGGAGGGTAGTGAGATACGTTACGGAGGTATGCTCCAAAAGGTGGCTGAACACGCATGCCCACGTGCTGCGCAGGACATAAGTCATGGCAAAGGGAGGGTAGAGCTCTCGAGGTGGAGGAGGTAGGGTGGCCAGGTTATGGGGACTGTTGGGGGGAAAGGGGGGCAGAAGGACGCTGCACGCTGTTGGTCGATCGCAGCGCAAGACGGACTCCTGGAGGGCTGCGCCACAGGCACCGGCCTGATCATAAAAGCTACGACTCCTTGTGGGCGGCACGCCGCGAGGAGGCTCCAAGCGCCCGCCCGACCAGCATCGCTCGACGGACCCGCATCGACCTACAGCGTGCTACGCGAGGAGGCTCCAAGCTTGCCTGTCGGCCCAGACTGATGGAGGATGCTCAACAGAAACGTGGCCGGCACTGCATGCAGCATCACTAGCTGATGGCTGGCCAGTCGACGTCGTGGCCAGCGGTGGAATCTGTAGCTGGTCGCCTGGGTGGTGAATGAGATCTACATAAAGCTGGCGACATGTAGGTGCACCTCAAACAGTGACATGTAGCTGTGTTACACAGTGATAGATCTAGGACCCAGCAGCGCCGAGGCAACAGACCAGGTAACACGCATGTAGCTGTGTAGTGTCAGCTGGGATTCCTGCTGTCGTTGATCTGTTCCAAAGTTGGCATTGTTGGGCCTGTGTTACATGGAGACTGACGCAGGAGTTCAGCAGCCAGGTCAACAGCAAGCAAGCAAGCACCAGATCTCACCAAGCGGCTGGCAGCAAGCAACATGCCAAGATCCGTCGTTGGAGTAGTAACATGAATATGTACTTCCTGACCAGAACTTTTGTATGGACTGCGCATGCAACCCCGGTGCATTATGGACTACGCATGCAACACTGGTGCATTATGGTGCATGCTGAGAAATTTCTGGAGAAGGTAATAATTGCCTTGTGCCATTTCTGTCACGTCTGCAAATCTGTTACTTGTTTATATACATGGATAGATTGAAAGGGGCACCTCCGCCTCTTCACCTCTGCCCCTTCCCGGACACCGCTCGTACTGCCGGGCTGGCTGCGGCTGCGGCCCCTGGGACCGGTGCCTCGCAGCGTCGGGGGTGGCCGTTGCGCGCGGCTGCGCGCCCGTGTAGACTGCTAGTGTCGAATCGGCGCTCGCCGGTGGGCCCGGAGCATGCTGACTGTGTTTGGCGTGCGCGTGAACTGTGTGGTACTGTGTTACACAGTGATAGATCTAGGACCCAGCAGCGCCGAGGCAACAGACCAGGCAACAGTGAGCGAGTGTGAACCATGCATGTGTTACACAGTGATAGATCTAGGACCCAG
>JALKAD010000138.1:487216-511708 GCA_024500015.1 Ulva compressa | reverse complement strand
ACACAGTTTGGCTGGAATGGCTGCTATGGGACTCTGTGACACAATGCAACTACTGCGCTCAATGGGAAATGTTGGCTGTGCTGGTTTGAATGGAAGATCGCTATCGTAGTAATTAGCCTGGGGAAGGTAGGTATGAGTGGATTGAAGCAGACCTGTGCTCGAGAGCTGTTCCGGCTGTTCCGCTGACGCCTTCCCCCTACGAAGAGGACGCCTGGAAAACACCGTCGTGAAAGGGAACATGGAATAATTCCGGGTAAGAAAAACAGCTTGAACCGGGACGATGGTGTGTGCAACGCTGAAAGCGAGCCGTGAGCTCGGACAGCGGACTGCGCACGCCGTGGGAACCGTCGAGGACCGAGCAGAGCAGCAGGGAAGTGGCCAGGCACTAACGAAATTCATGAGTTCATGTGTATTGGTAAGGTAGGTGTATCGAAGGATCACGGGCCGAGCCGGCAAGGAACGACCACGCACTGCTCTGCGGGGCAAGCAAGGAAGCTTAAGGCACCATCGCGCGCCACGGAAGATACCGCGGGGAATATTAGATAGAACTGTTTTGATGTGATGATAGGAGCTGGGGATAATCGATACTGGTACGGGCAGCGAAGTCTGCAGCTGGTCGACTCGGGAAGGTCGAATGCACAGCTCGCGGCCGCAGCGCTGAGTCGGCACCAAAGGAAGCCAGCCGAGGGCAGCTCATGCACGAGCAAGCGTACGCAAGGACATTAATACTATACGGAAGGTAATATATATAGCAATGCCGAGCTGAACCGCTGGAATCAGCAAGTGTGACGCCGGTAATGGGCAGCCAGCGCTGTCTGCCAGCAGCACTGTTCATAACGATAATCGAGCAAGCGATCGTACATACCGGGACGTGAACACCAAGAGACAAGTAGTAGTAGTAGCTTTCATCCTTATTTACTGTGATCGAGGCTGATGCCCGCAAGTGCCGGGAGCAGGCGCAACCAGGGCTAGGGCACCGAACGGAGCTAAACTGACACGAAGAACCACACACAAATACCGATACCTGTTGAGTGTGATCTACAGAAGCGGTGTGCGCGTGGATTGAGCGCGTGAAATATAGGTTTGTTGTGGGGAAACGGAAAGGGAATACGGCGCCCCAGCCAGAAGCCAACCAACGAACGGCCTCTGACCACAGCAAAGCATATAAATATGCCCAGGCCCATCCCTGCTAGTGCTGACCTCGCCCGGAATAAGGGCAATGAGGTCGGTGCTGGTCTAGCCCAGTCAATCCGACGGAACGGGGTAATGGGGAAGTTTGTGGGTAGATGATGCATGATGGTGTAATCGGCAGACTTGTAGCTGGAAGAGTTCTTGATGCAGCAAGTTGGTGTTTCACTGAGTGGCTACATGGGCGTGTGGCAGTGTTTCACAACAGTGCTGGACAGATGTGTCCTGCAATTGAACTCGTCGGCACGAGCTGCAGCTCCGCTCCGTGACCATATCATGATGCATCCGCAATACTGGCAACTAGTACTGCTTTGTATGACATCTGCATCAATAATTAGTAGTTGTATAATGCGCCTCCGAACAAAGTACTGTGACACGACCCTTAGCGCCTTGTCGCACGTACGCCCGCATGTTAAAGCAGGTGTTGCGAGATGCACATCTCGCCTAAGCTCAAGCCTGGGATGCATTCATGAGCTACCTATCATCCATGTCAGCATGCTGTGCACACCTGTGCTTCACACCTCAGCATGCACAGCATGGCCAGCACGGACATTATACAAAATATGCACTGACGTGCGGATACCTTGCAATAAATCAGATTCGGCAGCCGCTCCGGTGTGCACGACCTGGTCACAAACACCGCTCCTTGCAGGTGGCTTTGACCACTCCGCAGCTTCAACGGCACCGGGGGGGGGGAGTCATGTGTTGTGGAATGGCATTCCACATGCAATAATGCATTAAACTGCTTGGACAAACTAAGTGACTCAGACACACACTGCGTATGCAGCATGTTGTGTGATTCTCATGCATATGCCAGCATCAGCAAGCCAAAGCGCAGTCGAACCACCCTGTGTTTTCAGCTTGGTGTGCACACTTCGCAGTGCACACCAATCCGCCTCTTCAGCGTACAGCACATGTTCGATCACGTCCCGAGGTACATATTTCATCTCATGCCCCACTCCAGCAAGCCATAAGGTACCTCCCGGCCTGGTTGGTTTAGATCATGGTGTCAGGCCTTGGTAAGTCATGTTGGCGTCTCACGACGCGCCCGTCAGCAGGTTCGACGGACAGGTCGCCACCTCGGAGTAATCGACCTGGCCTCCCGTCCTGCGCCGGACAGCACTGCCATTATTTCCGTCACGACAGAACATGTATTTCAGGCCTCTCAGGCACACCACGTTCTGACCAACTCACACTCAGACCTCCCTCATTTCTCAGGAGGTCCCTGAGGGCACTGTTAAGTTGCTCGCAGGTTCGGCGAGGCCAGCTCTAACAGGGAGGATCCTGGGCGCATCCCAGCGGTATTTATACCGTGCGCTTGCTGGGGTTAGGCACGCTTGGAGCGACCTAACTGGGGCGCCTTCCATCTATTGCATCACATTGCCTGACACCTGTTTTGCCATTTCCATACAGCCGTGTGTTAGTGCCTGTAGCGTTTCAGTCCCATCGACCTGCGTGTCCGGGCATACAATCAGTTGCGGCCCATCCGCTCCATTCAGCCACCGACGAGGTACGCGCTGTCTCGCGCAGTCCTCCCTAGCTTCACACTAGCTTGACATCATGCATGTAAGATTGCATGCCGCTGTGCACCATTACTCCGTGATTCAGCACTCTCCACTGCCGGTGTCAGCCGAAGCTGCATGAGTGGCAATGTCAAAGCCACAGCGAGCCTAATCCATACTCGCCTCGTAATGATCAGAGTACTGACGTCATCCGGTGTGCCAATAATGTGGCTACCGGGATGCTCGTTAACTCGGCGAGGCCAGCTATAACAGGGAGGTCCTGGGCGCATCACTAGCGGTATTTATACCGTGCGTTTGCTGGGGTCAGTGTTCATGTACATGCGCTTGCGCTTGTGTTCTAACTGGGGCGCCTTATATCCTCACAGCCCATTTGTCTTCATCCCATTCGGTGTTTGTTCATTCACTGACGGCATGCCGTGTGTTACACAGTGATAGATCTAGGACCCAGCAGCGCCGAGGCAACAGACCAGGCAACACGCAAAAAGACAGACAGCCCATCGCAAGCACCAAGGCTACTCTCCGCACGAGCAAAAGCCAGAACGAACTCGTTCAAACTTGCGCTGGCATGAAAGCAAACACACACATGTGCATGCACACACACACGCACACACACATACACACACAAACAACGCACACTGAACCAAGCGCAGCACCGCGCAGTACCACACGCTCCATGCGCACCCCAAACACAGTCAGCATGCTCAAGGCCCACTGGCGGGCGCCTACACGACCCCATCAGGCTACACGGGCGCGCAGCCGCGCGCTGCAGCCATCTCCGAGGCCGCGAGGCACCCGTCCCAGGGGCAGCAGCCACAGCCAGCCAGGCTGTACGAGCGGTGTCGGGGAAGGGGGGCAGAGGAGAAATGGCGGACGTGTGCTGGCAGGACGGAAGAGGGAGGGAGAAAGGGGGGAAGGGGGCGGGGTGGGGGGATCAGAGCCCAGCGGGCGGAGGCGGGAGGCAATGACGCAAGCCTATGCGCGGTGGCCCGTCACGTCTGTACAAGGGGTTGCTCATCATGATGAGCCCACACTTAAGCGCCAGAATTAAGAGCGCCAAGATTGGCGCTTAAACGGTTAAGAGCGTCTCTAAGAGCGCCGGTGGTCGCGCATAATTTCACAGTGTGCTAACGGCGTGCCTAGCAGCGTCAACCGACGCTGCTAATATCAGGCAGTGCTAACAGCGCCGCTATGAGCGCCGACATGCGCCGATAATCTCAGATGCGATTAACAGCGGCCTTAAGAGCGGGCCATGACGGCCATTGTTTGCACGTATGTGTGAGCGCACAGCACCGCGCAGTGGTGAAGGACCTGTTTCAGTGCTGCTGGAACTCCGGTCAACCCTCTGGTTAGATACTTTCTACAACTGGAACTGGCATATACGTTGTGGCGCAGTGCGTCCAGCGACCTGTAGCTGCGCGCAGGCGTTGTCGCTAAACAGGTCGCTGCATGTATACTGCCTCGCCTGTCCATCATGGCGACGCAGACGACAACATGTATATACCAGATCATGAACTGCATTTATCCCATGTTTGTGTTCCCACATGCAAAGCGAATGCGTAATGGTCGCGACTGCAACGTCGTACATTCGAAGACCAGCGCGCCTTGCAGTGTACGATAACAAAGCAAGTGCAAGTACAGTCGCAGCGCATCAATCAGATTGGTGTATGAGTGGAGTCAGACCTCCGGAGTGTAAGATTCCGAATCATCAATGGCATTCAACAGCTACAGCCTGTTTGTGCACACGATGAGGCGCTGAACTGTACAGACGGTACACAAACGTGCACAACACAGGACGTGATGCATCAGGTGTAACATATCTTCTGTTGATGCAATAAGGCCTTGATGTCAGCGGTGGACGACGAAACTTGTGCATACGCATGTTCTTGCGGATCCGTGCCAATTCCATGCCTGAAGCACACTCTTTCACTCGACACATTGACACACTGTCACTTGCGCTGATAACATGTAGGCTGCTGTGGTTTCGCATTTGCACCTGGCATGAGCACGATATCTGCGCCAGCAGTGCCGCGCAAACGCGACAGCAATATGGCGTCCTTGGAGCATGCAAACGGCCTTGCGCAACTTGCAGAACTTGAAGAACACAACGGCATGCACGGCACTATATGTGCGCACGCTGCAGAGTGAATCAGTGTATCGCAGTTTATATGCCTGGCTGTTGGTGGGCATGCTTATGTTCTGAGTTACTCTCCTGCTTGTTGACCAACGCCTCGATGTCGACGTTCGAACGTGAAGGTGGCCACTGTCGCACTCGTGAATAATTGCTGAACGTCAGAACACGTGGACTTAAATGTTAGCTGCTAGTACGTATCATTGCTTTGACTTTGAGAATGCCTGCTGCTCCCAATGCTTGACAGTACATGGCCATCGACGCGACGACCCCGTGCAGCTGTGCACGTCTTAGCGCAGGGAACATGCCCTCTGGTACGGCCACCACGCCACACTTAAGAACTCAATGTAATGGTTGTATGCTGTTGTCATGTCTGTAACGTACTCTTGTTGCTGCTTGGCTTCCGGCTCAACTCCTCGAGCGTGTGACCAGCTGCAGGAACTTTCGTCGTGCCTAGCCCAAAAACTTTCATGACCAAGACTAAGTGATACTTTGTGAGTGATATTTATCAGTCTCGAGTCGTTCATTGCGGTACTGCTGCGGTCGTGCGCTATCATCTGTTCTGTGAGTCAGACTGTGACGCTGTTCCATCTGTTTGCGCAACCTTGCTCGGCCGTAAACAAGTCCATGCACAGCTTTGCTTACACACGATGTTTAATGTTTTTCGCGTGCAGGTGAGAAGACTCATTTACTCGATGTTTGACCAAGTGACTGCAAGCTGTCGCGCATGCAGCCCTCTTGCGCAAGCTTCACGCAATCACCACTAGCATTACATCAACAGACACCACTACAAATAACCATCACTCACATGCTGACACTCTCCGTGCAAGAGCTGAAGTGAATCGGGGCGACGGCAGCGTTTCGCTGGACCGAGGCTGTACCGGTACAGCCTCGTCCCAGCCATCCTCTGCCTCTGCCCCGATCAGCTTCAGCTCCTGCGCACAACTAAACCAACATTCCAATACATCTAGCAACGAACGACAGTTCATCCATACGTGCACAGCCATCATTCGGCAGCAGCGGTGCACCCACCTGCGCCTTGAGCAGCTGGCCCATAATGGCCCATAACTATGAGCCAATGGCTCTTATATAGCTCCTAAAGAGCTCTTAAGCCCGCTGTTAATCTCGTGAGATCGCTCCTAATTGGCGCCTACGACCGCGCTTAAAACGCGCCTAAGCGCGCTCATCGGCTAACAGCCGATTGGCGCATACTTATGCCCTAATCCCACACTAGGAGTGTACAGCGCCGTTAGGCGCGCCTTTAAGAGCGTGGCGCTCCTAACTATGAGCCAATTAAGAGCCAACCTCTGTACAGACCCGTCAGCGCCGGCAGGCCGTCCGTGGGGACAGGAAGGCCCGCCAGCAGCGCGCGCCCGACGAGTCTAGCGCGGAGGGGCGCGGCCGCCCGGGCTTGTCGCGCCAGCGCTCGGCACAATGTTGTGGACAGGTCGCGCATGGCATTCAGCAGAAAAGTGCGCTTGGACACCGCGCCGTGTCCCGCCGCTATCTCCGCGATTGTCTGGAGGAAGCGGTACGCATCCCGTCCAACCCTGCCATACGTCTCATGCACGAGCGGGATGAACTGGGCGGCACCTGTGATGGCGCCATACTTGTCGCGCTTTTGCCGTTCGCCCTTCTCAGCGGTCGCGCCAGCCTCACTTGACGCTCCGCGCACATGCGACCTAGCAAGCGGGTGCATCACCTTCACATCCAGCAGCGCCATGCGCGTGGTGAGAAATGCCAGGAGGTCGCCGCGCTGCGGGGGCCGCTGCGATCGGGGCAGCGGGGTTGCGGGCGGCGGCGCTTGCGCCCGGTCAGCGGCGGGGTGCACTTCGCGCGTCGGGGTCTGGGCGGCGGTGGGGGGGGTGGTAGCGGCGGTGGGGGTGGGGGAGGCCGGGGCCGGGGCTTGGGTGCCATGAGGGGTGTGGGGCACGTCCGAAGCCTGGGGGGCCTGCGAGAGATGGGGTGGGGTTTGCACCGGCGCAGCATCGTCTGGGGAGCACGGCGGCGGCAACGGTGGCGGTGGCGGCGGTGGCGGTGGCGGTGGCGGTGGCGCGGCTGGTGGCGGCTGCCGGCTGCCGCGGAGGGGGAGCACGCGCATGCCTCCGGGGAGCTTGCCGACATGCGGCTTGAGCGATGAAGCGAGCGATGCGCGCATGAGCACCCGCCTCCAAGCCACCGTGATGAGGTCGTGCTTCAGGACTGACGTCGCCCATAGCTGGCCGCAGATGACACTGTGCGTGCCGGACGCAGCCACGCGGCCACAGGGGCAGGCCTCATCCGAATCCAAGACGGGCAGCAGCGGCTCACCCAGTCGCAGCAGCACAGCCACCTGGAATTCATGGTTGGTCAGGCCTGTCACCGGGCGGGGGCAGGCCGTGAGGAACGCCGAGGCCAGCGAGCCAGAGCAGCTGAGAAGGCGAGCTAGATCAGCGCACGCCGTCTCCGCCGTCTGGGGATTCGGACCGTCCTTCAGGGTCTCGTGTCAAGACGCCTGTGTTATTCGGTGGCAGGGTGTGAAGGGTTTACGCCCCAGCACGAAGGCTACACGGGCAGCGAAGACAAGGGAAGGGCATAATGAACACGAAAGAATGAGGTGAACAGAACAGTATGGGCTGTGAGAATATGTGGCGCCCCGGTCAGAGCACAAGCGCAAGCGCATGTACATGAACACTGACCCCAGCAAGCGCACGGTATAAATACCGCTGGTGATGCGCCCAGGACCTCCCTGTTCAGCTGGCCTCGCCGAGGTATCGAACACACGAGCTGCCACATCCCGGCAGGTCGAGTGATCTCTTATGGTTCTGAGGCGAGCATGAACACTTATCTTAGGCTCGCGGTGACGTGTGGAAATGCACATTTCAGGGCTTTATCTGCGGCCTCGCTTATCAGCACCAACGGCTGAGGAGGACGTGCCCGCAGGGGGAAGCAAGCCCGCTCATACCAAGCTTGTGGCATTCATGTCCAGCTATGACATGCATGGTTCGACTGGAACATACTTGGTGCTGTGCAGCCAAAGTCACCTACGAGTGAACAGGAGACCTGAGCATGCAATCACTACACGCTTGGAGGTCAGATAAACACTGAGGCAAAGCAATCACTGATGCTATGACGTCACATATTGACAGCAGAAGCTACATGGAACGTATGAACACAGTGCACTTAGCAGAGCTTACCTACAGCTGTGCACACAGAGGTGTGACCACAGGTGCTCTGAACAATCACAGGACACATGCATGCATGCCAACGGAGTGCACTGCACAATAGTGTCTGAAGTGCATGTCAGGCTCGCGCCAGTGTGGGACGGTGTCGCACAACACCTCCCCCCTTATGAGAGGAGCGAAGCTCCGCATGCGAAGCGATGCAAGAGACTGACATGTACCCGATCACGCGCGGAACAGAATACAGATGATGGCAATTAAACCGGCAACAACGCAGAATTACGCCATTGAATCATGCCAATAGCAGTCATGGGCCGGACCTCGGTCATTCACCAAAGGGTCGGTTTGCCTTGTTGTCCCGCTCGGTCGAGGCGCCATACGGCGCGCGGCTGATAGGCCGGGCTTAGTCGCTGCGGTGTGTACAGCCGAGGTGCCACCCAGCTGTGCCGGCCTTAGCATGCTGGACGCGCTGTGCTGCGGGTCCAGGCTGTGAATGGCTGTATAGGCGCTGGGGCCGGAATGCGGCAGCATGGTTGCCGTGGTGAGGGACTTGGTGGCGGCCCGCTGAGAAAAGGCCGTCTTGCTGTGAGATCAGTGGGTCTGGATTATGCCACGCTGAAACGATGGCGTGTGGCTGATATCTGGGGCAGCTGCTGGAAGCCCAACTGCCGGAGCAGCCCGTCAGAGGTTATGTGAGGAGAGCATAGTCGCTCAGAGGGTTGCGCAGCCGCAAACAAGTTGCGTTGTATGCATACGCCATGATCACACCTTGATTGAGACTGAACCCCGTGTTAACACCTGATATATCTGCCATTGACGCTCACCATGCTGGTGGCGGCAGTGCCATTCGGGATTGCTGGTAAGGTTATACCAGGTGTGTGCAATCGCCCTGAAGCCTCCCACTTCAGCGAATGGCATGATTAATGCTCGGCTCGACAGCGCCAGGGGAATGAGCATGCTTAGGCGGGGAATGGGTAGCCCGCAAACGGATAAGTTCCGGCGGAGGGGGCAGGGGGTGGTCGATTACCCACCTGTGTCGTCCCCATCTCCTGCGACCAATGATTATACCTCTATGAGCGCCACATGTCCGTCCAGGCGTCCCCTTAGGACAAGTGACGAGGCAGGAGCACATGTTAGCCATCATTGTGCTTGGTACGGATTGCAGTCACCATGCTTGGAGTAGCAATGGTTGCATTATAAGCCAGCAGTGCTGAACGAGCCTGCTTCTGTGTGTTATGTCAACGCCATGATTTACGCGGCCAACGCGCTGTACCCACGTACCTGGTAGTGGTACTTATTGCAGTGCCGTCGGTCGGTGATCACGGTCGACATGTGCATGTGCTGTGGATCGCGCAGATCCTGTTTCCACGGGTTCACCATGGCGCGACGGGCTGCACCTGCAGGGGTAAGCGTGAAACATTGCCGGGCCGAAGCGCCAGCCTGATGGCGCGATGTTGCGCTGAGTGGTCATGTCGAGGCGCTGCGCTGATGCGCGGGGACGATCAGATAGTCCCATGTTACACCCAGTCTGGTACGAGGCTCCAGGCAGAGTTGCCAAATTATGCCAAGTTGTTATGTTATTCACCATTCGCCAAAATGGGACGCCGGATCATGCCAGGCTACATGAGGGGCCGGGCTGAGGGGCCGGGCTGAGGTGCCGGGCTCAGGGGCCTGGCTGAGGCGCCGGGCTCAGGGGCCTGGCTGAGGCGCCGGGCTCAGGGGCCTGGCCGAGGTGCCGGGCGGAGGAGCCGGGCTGAAGCGCAGGGCTGAGGTGCCGGGCTGAGGCGCCGGGCTGAGGCGCCGGGCTGAGACGCCGGGCTGAGGTGCCGGACTGAAGCGCAGGGCTGAGGCGCCGGGCTGAGGCGCAGAAGTATGCGCCGGGCTGAAGCCCGTCTGTACAAAGGTTGGCTCTTAATTGGCTCATAGTTAGGAGCGCCACGCTCTTAAAGGCGCGCCTAACGGCGCTGTACACTCCTAGTGTGGGATTAGGGCATAAGTATGCGCCAATCGGCTGTTAGCCGATGAGCGCGCTTAGGCGCGTTTTAAGCGCGATCGTAGGCGCCAATTAGGAGCGATCTCACGAGATTAACAGCGGGCTTAAGAGCTCTTTAGGAGCTATATAAGAGCCATTGGCTCATAGTTATGGGCCAGTTATGGGAGGGGGGTGTGCACTCAGCTCTGTAGCACGTCCAGTGTTCACGCAGACACCCGGGGCCCCCCCAAACAAGTTCGGGACGTCCATAGGGCATATAACCATGCTCCGGGACTGCCTGTAGCCTTGTTTTGTGATATCGGGGAAACGGGCCTCTCTGGGCCAAATGGACCCTGATCTCCGGGAAAATGGACCTTCATTTCCCAAACATCCCCAAACTCTTCCCAAACCTATCCAGGCGTTCCCAATGGCCCCCCAATCGGTCTAGGGGAGCCCCCAATGTCTCAAAGTGGCCTTACGGGGTGCCTCCCAACCGTCGCCACTTGTTGCGAATGCTTGCTGGCCGCTGGGTGCCTGTGGCCACTCCAGGCCACTTGTAAGTACCTATGCTCCTACTTGGCACAATGCCATACTTCCTCATGCAGGCAGAGCATGTACATGTGTCACATAGTCTGTGGAGAGGAGCTCTGTGGAGCAAGGGGGAAGAGCCTACAATGGCTTTGGATGTGACTGCTTGTATTGCATGCTGCATTGATTAATTGTCATGCACATGGCAATGCTGCGAGTCTAAAACCTTCCTCCACTACAGATCACATAGCAGATGATGCACTGTGAGCAAGATTGACTGTGTTCTTCAAGGACTGCTGCCACAGACACCTTGGGCAATATGGAATGGCTGAAAATGAACACTCCCAGCTAAATTAACTAACAATTGTATAATTATGAAACCATGGGGCAAGGAAGTTGAGGTCAGCACTGTGGCCTCCAGTGTGGAGCGGTTGTGCTTTCTGCGCAAGCCTGCACGTTGCCCAGTTGGACAGGTCAACGATACATCTCATGGCCACGCACGGGTATCGCGTCATGGTGCCGCTGCGACGCGTCGCGTTGCTAGCGCCTATCACCAGCAAGAGCTGACGAGGCAGAGCAAGGTGTCACCCACATTACACCAAAGGAGGTGAAAGTATAGTGTTTTTGAGGTGTTGTGTGTGCTTTGGGACCATCGGGAGTGGTTTGGGATCGAAATGACGGTCCGTTGACGACTATCGGGGAAATGAGCACTTTTCGCCGAAAACTTGCCCCATTGTCGGGGAAATCGACTCGCTTTCCCCGAACCCCCACAGGCAGTCCCGGAGCATGGTTATATGCCCTATGGACGTCCCGAACTTGTTTGGGGGGGCCCCGGGTGTCTGCGTGAACACTGGACGTGCTACAGAGCTGAGTGCACACCCCCCTGGTTATGGGCCAGCTTCTCAAGGCGCAGGTGGGTGCACCGCTGCTGCCGAATGATGGCTGTGCACGTATGGATGAACTGTCGTTCGTTGCTAGATGTATTGGAATGTTGGTTTAGTTGTGCGCAGGAGCTGAAGCTGATCGGGGCAGAGGCAGAGGATGGCTGGGACGAGGCTGTACCGGTACAGCCTCGGTCCAGCGAAACGCTGCCGTCGCCCCGATTCACTTCAGCTCTTGCACGGAGAGTGTCAGCATGTGAGTGATGGTTATTTGTAGTGGTGTCTGTTGATGTAATGCTAGTGGTGATTGCGTGAAGCTTGCGCAAGAGGGCTGCATGCGCGACAGCTTGCAGTCACTTGGTCAAACATCGAGTAAATGAGTCTTCTCACCTGCACGCGAAAAACATTAGACATCGTGTGTAAGCAAAGCTGTGCATGGACTTGTTTACGGCCGAGCAAGGTTGCGCAAACAGATGGAACAGCGTCACAGTCTGACTCACAGAACAGATGATAGCGCACGACCGCAGCAGTACCGCAATGAACGACTCGAGACTGATAAATATCACTCACAAAGTATCACTTAGTCTTGGTCATGAAAGTTTTTGGGCTAGGCACGACGAAAGTTCCTGCAGCTGGTCACACGCTCGAGGAGTTGAGCCGGAAGCCAAGCAGCAACAAGAGTACGTTACAGACATGACAACAGCATACAACCATTACATTGAGTTCTTAAGTGTGGCGTGGTGGCCGTACCAGAGGGCATGTTGCCTGCGCTAAGACGTGCACAGCTGCACGGGGTCGTCGCGTCGATGGCCATGTACTGTCAAGCATTGGGAGCAGCAGGCATTCTCAAAGTCAAAGCAATGATACGTACTAGCAGCAACATTTAAGTCCACGTGTTCTGACGTTCAGCAATTATTCACGAGTGCGACAGTGGCCACCTTCACGTTCGAACGTCGACATCGAGGCGTTGGTCGATGGTCAACAAGCAGGAGAGTAACTCAGAACATAAGCATGCCCACCAACAGCCAGGCATATAAACTGCGATACACTGATTCACTCTGCAGCGTGCGCACATATAGTGCCGTGCATGCCGTTGTGTTCTTGCGCAAGGCCGTTTGCATGCTCCAAGGACGCCATATTGCTGTCGCGTTTGCGCGGCACTGCTGGCGCAGATATCGTGCTCATGCCAGGTGCAAATGCAAAACCACAGCAGCCTACATGTTATCAGCGCAAGTGACAGTGTGTCAATGTGTCGAGTGAAAGAGTGTGCTTCAGGCATGGAATTGGCACGGATCCGCAAGAACATGCGTATGCACAAGTTTCGTCGTCCACCGCTGACATCAAGGCCTTATTGCATCAACAGAAGATATGTTACACCTGATGCATCACGTCCTGTGTTGTGCACGTTTGTGTACCGTCTGTACAGTTCAGCGCCTCATCGTGTGCACAAACAGGCTGTAGCTGTTGAATGCCATTGATGATTCGGAATCTTACAATCCGGAGGTCTGACTCCACTCATACACCAATCTGATTGATGCGCTGCGACTGTACTTGCACTTGCTTTGTTATCGTACACTGCAAGGCGCGCTGGTCTTCGAATGTACGACGTTGCAGTCGCGACCATTACGCATTCGCTTTGCATGTGGGAACACAAACATGGGATAAATGCAGTTCATGATCTGGTATATACATGTTGTCGTCTGCGTCGCCATGATGGACAGGCGAGGCAGTATACATGCAGCGACCTGTTTAGCGACAACGCCTGCGCGCAGCTACAGGTCGCTGGACGCACTGCGCCACAACGTATATGTCAGTTCCAGTTGTAGAAAGTATCTAACCAGAGGGTTGACCGGAGTTCCAGCAGCACTGAAACAGGTCCTTCACCACTGCGCGGTGCTGTGCGCTCACACATACGTGCAAACAATGGCCGTCATGGCCCGCTCTTAAGGCCGCTGTTAATCGCATCTGAGGTTATCGGCGCATGTCGGCGCTCATAGCGGCGCTGTTAGCACTGCCTGATATTAGCAGCGTCGGTTGACGCTGCTAGGCACGCCGTTAGCACACTGTGAAATTATGCGCGACCACCGGCGCTCTTAGAGACGCTCTTAACCGTTTAAGCGCCAATCTTGGCGCTCTTAATTCTGGCGCTTAAGTGTGGGCTCATCATGATGAGCAACCCCTTGTACAGACGCCGGGCTGACGCGCCGTTCTGATCATGATGCGCCAGGGATAGGGGGGGGGCCGCGCGCTGGCGGGGCGCTCAGGGGTCGCACTGCGGGTGCGCTGAGGGGTCGCGCTGACGGGGTGGCGCTGCGTGCGCGCTGAGGGGATGCTGGAGTGAGCACAGCAGTTTTATTGAGCTAACGGATGTGGCTGGGAACTGTTGATTCTGCTCCCATTGCCACTAGCTGTACTGCTGACACTGGTGGCAGCCATCACCAGCTGGCTGACTGGTTGACTGCGTGTGATTGTGACTGAGACTGTGTGATTGTGACTGTGTGATTGTGACTGAGACTGTGTGATTGTGACTGAGCTCGAGACTGATCGCGAGTGCCTTACATGCTGAGACAAGCAGTGCACTGGTGTAAGACTGCTGCAGCCGGGAGCTCGTGTATAGAGGTCTCTGTATGGAGACCTATGCAGAGCTCTGAGGGCCTCTGAACAGCTCCAGCCTGAGCTGAGCTGGAGATGAGCGTGCCAGCTCGCAGCAGCTTAGCCACAGCAGCTGCAAGCTAGACGACAAGCTAGACTGCTGTAATTATGACTCAGCAGTCAGCACGACAGGCTACTTTAGCGTATACGTTTTGAGATTTACAACCGAGGTACGTATGAATACCATGCCTTCGGACGCATGTGCAAATTGCCGGTGCGACGGCTAGCGCTGGCCATGGGCAACTTGAAGTCGGTGCCAACAAGCATGCCGGCTGATCGCACGATATCGATAACGCGGTAATAAAACGACCGACAGACTTGCGTTTGCGACAGCAGCGTTATACAAGAACGCGTCGAAAACGCGCAAGATGATTGCACTGCGCAAGATTAATTAGTTAATGTACGTCACCATGGGCGTGGCACCAAGGTGCACGCCGGACGCATGGAACTGCTTAAAATGCCAACATTCCACAACATAGGATTTAGAAACGGACCTCAACAGAGCCGATACCTGTCAAGATGCCTGTGTTATTCGGTGGCAGGGTGTGAAGGGTTTACGCCCCAGCACGAAGGCTACACGGGCAGCGAAGACAAGGGAAGGGCATAATGAACACGAAAGAATGAGGTGAACAGAACAGTATGGGCTGTGAGAATATATGGCGCCCCGGTCAGAGCACAAGCGCAAGCGCATGTACATCAACACTGACCCCAGCAAGCGCACGGTATAAATACCGCTGGTGATGCGCCCAGGACCTCCCTGTTCAGCTGGCCTCGCCGAGGTATCGAACACACGAGCTGCCACATCCCGGCAGGTCGAGTGATCTCTTATGGTTCTGAGGCGAGCATGAACACTTATCTTAGGCTCGCGGTGACGTGTGGAAATGCACATTTCAGGGCTTTATCTGCGGCCTCGCTTATCAGCACCAACGGCTGAGGAGGACGTGCCCGCAGGGGGAAGCAAGCCCGCTCATACTTAACTACCAAGCTTGTGGCATTCATGTCCAGCTATGACATGCATGGTTCGACTGGAACATACTTGGTGCTGTGCAGCCAAAGTCACCTACGAGTGAACAGGAGACCTGAGCATGCAATCACTACACGCTTGGAGGTCAGCTAAACACTGAGGCAAAGCAGTCACTGATGCTATGACGTCACATATTGACAGCAGAAGCTACATGGAACGTATGAACACAGTGCACTTAGCAGAGCTTACCTACAGCTGTGCACACAGAGGTGTGACCACAGGTGCTCTGAACAATCACAGGACACATGCATGCATGCCAACGGAGTGCACTGCACAATAGTGTCTGAAGTGCATGTCAGGCTCGCGCCAGTGTGGGACGGTGTCGCACAGCACTTGTTACTGGTTCCACTGTGGTTGATGTTGGCTGCTGCTCTAATGGACGCCTGAAAACGCCTGATTTCTCACACTTGCTACCAAATGAACTGCTGGTGCCACGGAAACGCACGCAAACCACCCGCAACCTGTCAAACTGTCACTTGCACACCTCTCCAAGCTGTCATTTTTGGAGGTGGCCAGTTCCTCTGCCTTGCCTGTGGCCGCCCTCCATAGTGCTTAGTTAGCTTTTCGCAATGCATCCAGCCCGGTTGCAGCTCCAATGCCCCATTCCTCCAAATTCAGGTCAATCACCAACCTGCTTCGCGGTTGCTGAAGCGTTAGTGTTCGGCCAACTTGAAGTCACAGGCTTGTTGTTTCAACTTCAGCAATATCATGCAAATGTTTATGTTAAAATTTGAGCGAGTGATCACCATAAACGAGTTCAATGTACGGCTCTTTATTGCTGTGCGCAGTTGCAACGCGAGGCATGATGCATGCCGACGCTGGCGCACCACTCCGCAACCCCGATTGTTGCGCAATCCCACTGGCGTCTGAAGGGGGTTTCCGGTTGGTTTACCCATTCGGCTCCCGGGTCCCGGTTCGCCGGAGATGTCAATGGCCTTTAGAATCGGCTACGGCAAGTAATTCAATTTACATTTACATTTAAATTTCCTGGCAGGCACGCCTTCTAGGATTTCCGCCTTGTGAGCGTCTGCGCCCGTTGCTGTGCCCTACCGCGTTGCACCCGGCTGCGTTTGTGGTCGTCTGAGCATTAATATAGCACATTGCTTGAGCACGCACATGCCCCCCGGGCCTCTGCTGCCCCCTCTGCTGCCTTGTCTGCTGTGTTTGAGCCGCTGCTGGGTTCGAAATCCGCGGGCAGCACACCCGGGCGGCAACACCCCCGGGCGGCCCAGGGCGGCAGTCGAAACGAAGGTTTAGGGCAAGATTTTTAAGTTTTGGGCGGTTTGGATGGCTGAAAGGCATGTGCACAACACATCACGGCACTGGTCTGTGTATAAGCTTGCCCAACATGACCGCATGCGGTCACTTTACGTACGAGTTGTCGAAAATATGACAGCATGACATCTTGGATGAGTCGCAAGCCTGATTTCAAGCGACGCTGCAGCGCTGTGACCATTGTGCGAGATCCGGTATCGGCGCTGTCCGCAAATCTGCCAAAAAACAGTACAATAGTTCTCTGGAACTGCTCTAAAGCAAGCATATGGGCATGATAATGTGCATTTTCTTGGCGTTCGGTGCACGCAGCGCGCTGCAGCGTCGTTGACAGAATTCTGCAGAAAATTGAACCGACGTCGGTACAGGTCCGCGTTCGCGGGCGGCGCCCGCGGGCGGCTAGGGGTCCCAGGCGGCCCCGGGCGGCAAAAACCGCCCCCGGGCCGCCCGCTTCGAACCCAGTTTGAGCGTGTTGATTGTTCTTCTGCCCCTGTCCGCAGGGATGCTGTGACCGATGCCCGCTTGGGTTTGGCGTGATGCCCGATTGGTTTTTGTTTTTTTCCTATTAGATTATTAAATGCATCACCATGCGTGCTTGCATCTGCGTTCTGCCACTTTGTTGAGCACACTCTGTAGCGTTTCTGATCCAGAATTCTTACGCATGTGAGTCACCTACTTTTAAATGTTTGGGGTCCGAGGTTGCATAGGAGCATCGATGCACATATCGCGTGCCACACGCGCGAGCCTGTCAAGAATCTCAAGATATCGTGCAATGGCCTGGCAGCGTGCCGCACGCGCTTGAAACCTGATCAAAACTGAATTTACCGGTATTGCATTACGCGGCACTGCCAAATTGTTCACGGAATGTGTGTGCTGATGTACTACGAATGCGTGTGCTGCTGTACGTGTTTGAAACATGGCAAGCTTAAGAGTACCGGTACGAGGTTGTGCGAATTCAATGTCATCTACTGCCGCCGTGCTGGCTGCTTTCCAAGGACTCGCTGAAGATCAAAAACTCCAGATTGCGGATCAGCATACCTAGAAGCAAGAGCGTGTACATAGGGAAGAGCCAGCTCGACAACGAAGCGTGCTCAGCCTTGGCTACCCGTGTAGCCACACGAGTTGCGTGACGGCCGTGCACGGTAGATCTATTAAATCAGCTCAACCAATGTTCTACTTAAGAACGAACGCAGAGGTCACCCAAGATTCCGTGATCAGGACTGCTGATTCCGTTGTCCCGGTTTCCGTACTTGTCTATGTTTTCGCACAGATGCCCCCTTGCAACGCACTGCCGATTCTGGCCGTCACTCCTGCGTAGAACCTACGGACTGGCTATTAGAGTATCTGAGTGAATTTAAATGCCTCTTGCGCACCGCTTTGCACAGTTGGAGGTTTGCGGCTTAGGGCAGACGACGTTCTTTTTGCGCGACATGCGCTCCTCTGCAAGGCATGGATGTCGCAGCCATCAAGGCACAGCGACCAGTGCATTATGCAGTGACGATATGCTGTAAGTTGGGATCGGTAAGCGGTATGGCAATCTTGGTACGTGCTGCGCCACTGCTGGCGGGTGTTTTGGAGCATCCCACCAAAGCAGGCTATCTAAGGAGAATGGCACGGTGCTGCAATAATTCCAGCTTTCAGCCCAACAGCTCGCTGGTGCGACGCACCGTGCACCGAGTGACTACACCCTCGGTCAGCGGCTGCCGGGCACCTCCTCCGGGGCCAAGGAGCGTATCTCGCAGTGCCGGACAAAATTTGGGTAGGCCCCTCAACCCACAGTGCCGCTTTGTCACTCACCACAGCCATGCAAAATAGTGTGCTGCCACAAGCGGCGAGACCACGCCGTTCTCGGCACTGGCAGTGCTGAGAACTGGCAGTGTACGTACCGTCCATTCCAGATTGCCGTCCACTGGCAGTGTAGCAAGATCGCACGAACTGGCAGTGCTGAGAACTGGCAGTGTAGCTGGCCTCGAGGCTGCCTTCAGCTGGGCGCATTGTACAGTGCACAAACATTGTACAGTGCACACACACGAGCTGCCGCTCACACATGACGTGCTGCACAGCACTAGGTGGCTGATGCGACGCTTGCCGAAGTCTCGCCCCAACAGCAGGCAGACCCCTGTACCGCATCTCTACAGCAGGCAGACCCCCAGCTGCGCCAGCATGTGTTTACAGTGATAGGTCTAGGACCCAGCAGCGCCGATGCAACAGATCAGTCAACATGCCAGCGTGTGCAGTCACTCCTTTTACCCACTGCCTCACGAACAACTGCCCAATCGCCGCGATGCTGACATGATTGAGGACAACACGCAAGCACACCATGCAGTTCTTCAACAGCAAATGCAAGATCACGTGCCCTGTCGCGCGATTAGCGGATTGCGGCGGGCTGGGGCAGCAAATCATGCATTTGATTTAGCACCATGCATTTTCTCATATCCAACAAGCGCGGGTGGGTGCCCTGCGTCTCACCCTGCTTGGCAGTCAGTGGGCGCTGCCTAGGCCTGCATTCCACAGGCGCACTCATGCATGTACCAGCTTGAATGAATGCGCCCGGCTCGCACACCGAGCCTCACAGCTGCTGGCCTGCGTGGCTGTACAGCCTGGCTGGCGCCATATGCACACCAGTAGAGCATCACTGGACGGGTGCTTTGGCAATGGCGTGACTGCTGCTAGTACTGTGTAGCCACCTCTGGTGTTTACGCACGACATACCTTCAGGCCACAGTGCATAATTGTAGGCCGAGGTGAATCCGAGCTCACTCGCATCGGTGGCGAGGACAGTAACCCACGGCAAGGGCACAGCACTTCATACAGCACGTGTGCCGTCACTTGGTGCCGGCGTGCTAGCGCCGTGGTTCCTCACCAAACGGCCTGCAAGCCCTGCTGTCCCCTGTGAGACAACTCTGTGCGCTGGACCTACACATTTGTGACCCGGTCATGCCTGTGCCCCTGTGAAGGGGATCAACGATATCACCCCATATCTGCGACGTACGGCTGCTGTGTTGCTGCACTGTTGCGCAGACCGTCACGGCAGGCCCCCAACACAGGCAGCCTTGAACCTCGGCCGCCTCGACCGGGGAGGCTGCGGCATGTGATGCAGCCGTGCAGGCGTGCGTGACCCTGGGGCATGGTCGCGGCCAAACATCCCGTTTTGGGGAAGGGCTTGAGGCGCCTCCAGGAGCTGGCCAGCTGGCACCAGCTGCTTCCATTGGGCATTTGGCGTGCACCTGCGCCGCACGTCAGGGCACAAAGCATGCTGCGTCAAGTGCAAGCGGCAGGCGTGTAGGGTGGAGTCATGTGGCTGGAGTGGCAGGAATCTGTCTTCATTCGCACGCACGCATGCATATGGCCCTAGTGCACCCGCACAGCCCAGGCCTGGATCTATCACAGTATTACACGGAGATCAACGCAAGAACCCGGCAGCGAGGGCAACAGTAGGCAAGCCGGCAACCACAAGCCCGCAAGCAGATCTATCACAGCGTAACACAGCCCAGGGTGGGCCGTGCGCACATGCCAACACCCTCCACAGCAACACCGAACAGTCGCGCCCACACCTCGATCAACACGCACCCCCCCCCCCCCTCCCCCCCCTTGTGATGAGTATGATGCGGACGCCCAACGTGCACTGCTGATGGCAGATACCCGGCACACCACAACGGAGGCAGCACGGGGACAAGGCGCACCCCTGCCTGCCGCAAGTACAGTATTAGGGAGTCAGGAAATCAGGCAGGAATGGAGCTGCAGCAGCGCTTCGAGTTGGAGCGTTTGCAGGCGGATGTACATGTCGCGGGATTGCCACCGCGGTACACGTCGCAAGGTTGGAACTGGTGGCTGGCGCTGTCGGCCAGGCCGGTGCAGGAGCATGACGTCAGTCCGAGCTAGTACTGTGGGAAGCGCGGAGACGTGCACCGACAGGAGACGTGCACCCAGCCCTACCCAGCGAGTGCCTGGCGCTGGCTACGCACATATTGGCCAGGGCTGGTCGCCACTGGCGTAGCCAGTGCCTTCACATCTCCATTGAGACGTCTCTGTGGAACCGCAGCAGCGCTTGATGCTCTGTGACCTGCACCCGCATCGCGCCCGCTCAGCAAGCCGGTTGCGCATGCAGCCGAGCACGTTTCGAGAGTGCGCGGTTCTTTGCTCGCGCAGCATCAAGCGGATTGGGTCAGGGCCATGGCTGCAAACCATGCGTGCAAACCATGCGAGCCCGGCCTTGGTCCAGGGCCTTGCACGCATCGCAAGCCTTTGGTGTAACACACACATCAACGTAGTAGGCCAGTGCACCCATGGTGAGGACAACAGCACGCAAGGAAGCATCCGCGTCCCATCAAGCGGCTGGCAGCAAGCAGATTGGTTCAACGAAGCATCAGGTACAATGCATTGCTACCGCACACCACAACCATTCTGCGGGGCGTGGATGTGCCAACAAACGGCCTGCTGGCGCCAAGTTGCCAGCGCGGATAGGTCGCCAACCATGGCACTTTCCCCCCGTCACCCCCCCCCCCCCCCCCCGTCCTCTCGCCCCGTCCTGTCCCCGGTGGCCGCTCGGGGCCCTGCGCCCACATGAGTATGGCACCAGGTGGCCTGGGGCTAGGGGACACGTGTACAGCCGCCGCGCACGGCAGCAGACGCCCGCAACGGCATCTCGTCCCCGCGTCCATCCGGCCTGCTGAGGTTGACTTGGCGCCGATTGGGCGCCGCTGTCGCTAGCACCTGGTGCCTGTGCATGGCGTGCGCATGGAATGCATGGTGTCGCGCTCGCTTCGTGCAGTGTCCCTGTGCAATTGGGTCATGTGGTGATTCAGAAACATCAAAGGCGAGCCCATCCCAGGCACCCTCCACACATATGTATGCATGCTGACTGTGTTTGGCGTGCGCGTGGACTGTGTGGTACTGCGTAGTACTGCGCTCGGTTCCTGTTTGTTTGTGTGTGTGTGTGTGTGTGTGTGTGCGTGGGTGTGCTTGCTTTCGTGCCGGTGCTGGTTCGTTCTGGAATTTGCTCGTGTGGAGAGTGGCCTTGGTGCTTGAGGTGGCATGTCTGTCTGTTTGCGTGTTGCCTGGTCTGTTGCCTCGGCGCTGCTGGGTGCTAGATCTATCACTGTAAAACACATATGTATGCATGTGGCCAATTGTTCAGGTTATGCCGAATGAATCACAGTCATGCACGTCAAAGACTAAGGTGATCAGCTGTATCCTGTGCATGGCATTGACCCCCCATCGGATCGGGCCCATGGCCTCTCTCTCCGCGGTTCTAGGCAGTAGTGGAGCTCCTCAAGGTGTGGAGCCTCTGGGCTCCACGTGCCTCTGGGCACCGGTGTTTACTCAACACCGCCGTCGTATGACCATAGCGTCGAATACATACATGTCAGGCTGATTCTAGACTTTGACTGCATGCTGTGATGTGTTGTCGAGGACATGCTTTAGCTGTGTGCAAAGTGCAGGCCGTGGCCGTGACGTTGCAGGCCGTGGTACGAGCCGCGTCCGGGGGGGAGGGGATGGGGGGGGGGGGAGCAGGGCGGAGGCGGGAGGCAGGCAACAGCGCCCGCCCGACCAGCCTAGCGCGGAGGGGCGCGGCCGTGCCAGCGCTTGGCGTGCCAGCGCGTGCCAGCGTCGTGGACAGGTCGCGCATGGAAGTGCGCCTAGAGACCGCTCCGTGTCCCGCCGCCACCTCCGCAATCGTATGGAGGAAGCGGTATGCATCCTGTCCAACCCTGCCATTTGTCTCATGCATGAGCGGGACGAACTGAGTGTCACCTGTGATGGCGCCATATTTGTCGCGCTTCTGCCGTTTGCTCTTCTCAGCGGTTGCTCCAGCCGTTTCTAACGCACCGCGCACATGCGACCTAGCAAGCGGGTGCATCACCTTCACGTCCAGCGGCGCCATGCGTGTGGTGAGGAAGGCCAGCAGGTAGACGCGCTGTGGGGGGCGCTGTGATTGAGGGGGAGGGGGCGCGGGCGGCTGCGCAGGCGCTTGGTCAAGGGCGGGGGGCCCGTCGCGCGTCGGGGACGGAGCCGTGACGTCTGAGGTCAGTGGGGTGTCCACAAGCGGCGCAGGGCTGGCTGCGGTCGCCGTTGCCGCCTTGGCGAGGGGCGGACGGTCATCGCCCGCCGGCGGCCAGGGCATGCTGCCGGGCAGCTCTGTACCATGTCGCGGATGTTGGGGCAGGTCGTGTGACGGGGGGGCAGCGGTCCGTGTCTGGGTCACGGCGGGGGGGGGGCTGTGGCGGCGGTGGGGTTGGGGGAGGCCGGGTGCCGAGGGGGGTGTGGGGCACGTCCGAAGCCTGAGGGGCCTAGCAAGCTTGTGGAAGTCGCTCCAGAGATATGATACGATCGACGTCGCTGTCCGTCATCCACGCGTAAACAGTGGCAGTCAACGGATCACCTGTGCATATATACGCTGATGAATGCCTACAGCGGAAAACAAGCACGGGCCCTGTCCAACAGCACTGCATTCCATTAGCGGTCTGGGCTCGTATGGCAGTTCACGGATTTCTATGTGCCAGTTTACGGTCATTAAATATCCCATTTGTGACGCATGATTCAAGAGAATGGTGCGATAGCTCAGTGGTAGAGCGGCTGATTGCAGCTCAGCAGGTCGGCAGTTCAACTCTGTCTCGTATCTCAGGCCTCTAGCACTCAGGCCCAGCGCACTTTTGATTCATGTCCACTACTTAAACTGTCGCATCTTGCATCCGTCCGGGCGTGGGTGCGCGCACGGTGCACGGTGCATTTGGCGCGCTTCGGCCTGGCTCGTGTGCATGCGCGTCACCATGCATGGCCATGGCGTATGTGAGGGCGCGCATGCATGCTGATGCATACGGGGATGCGGCGCGCGCGTCAGGCGACCTGGACGCAGGCAAACTTGGACGCAGGCAGTACGAACACGGAACACTTGGCAGGAACGCAAGCGAGCCACGTCGGTCGAGGTAGACGTTCGCACTGAACGCACGCCGGAGGTGCTGTTGATCGACACACGCACGGCGGTGCGCTTAGCGTGGAGGTGGCTGCAGCCGTGGACGAGGGTCAGTGGAAACAAATACTGCACTGTCTCCGTGTTACATGTTCACTTCCTTGATGTTGCCGGCAGCGAGGCAACAGCAGGAACGCAGACGACCAAAACCCCACAAGCAGGCAGCAACAAGCATCAACAGTCCCAGGCGAAAAGTCACAACGAACCGACACAGCCGACGCAACCACTGTCTCCGTGCCACGGACAGTGTCACACTGCGGGTGTGCGTCGCGGGAGTGAGCGTTGATGTGGTGCACTGTGATAGATCTAGGACCCAGCAGCGCTGAGGCACCAGAGCAGTCAACAGGCAAACAGACAAACCAACACAAGCCCCAAGGCCACTCTCCGCAAATGCTAGAATTACCTGTGCCAGCACGAAAGCAAGAACACACACATAAATAACACAGGAAGCGAGCCCAGCATCGTGCAGCATCGCTCAGTTCACGCACACGTCAAACACCGTCAACATGCATGCACCGGGCCCACCGCGCCCGGCGGGCGCCAATCCGACCACAGCAGTCCAGAAGGGCGCGCAGCCGTGATCACCTGTGACATCAGCCGGACTGGCGGTGGTGCTGGCCACCTGGTTGCGATCCATCGCTGCTTGGCGTATCGAGGCCTCAGTCCGAAACTGTCTCTGTCGCAGGTGATCATGATACTGAGTTCGCCTACAAAATGTTGTGGGGACACCTGAATGCTTGATGCGGTCCTCTGCCATGGATCGCAGCAGCTCGCTGCTCTTTGTTTGATGTCTGACAGGCTCGATCAGGATGCGTCTGTTCGGTGGAATAGTGCCTGGCTCCACGCCGAGCTTGTTGTCCTGGGATACGTCAGGTTGCAAATGCTGTAACGTAGTTTCCCTCCTCTAGCCTTTCCTACCGGTCACAAGAGCAGCAGAAAGAGTTGACGTGGGCGAATTCATCGCCCACAGCACCAGTGCCGGCGCCATGGACAACTGGCGAGATCAAAAACGGCAGTCACGGCTTGCTGTAGGGCTTGGCACCCGAAGGCGTGTGCACCAACGTGCGACCCCGGGCGTCAGTAGAGCAAGAATAAAGCTGCTCAGAAATATTAATGCAGCTGAATACTCCAGCCAGTGCAGCTAAACCTGGAGTTTGCGCGGACCCATCGCCTAGCTCAACTTTTCGCGACAGG
>JALKAD010000138.1:476444-487116 GCA_024500015.1 Ulva compressa | reverse complement strand
CTGGCCTCGAGGCTGCCTTCAGCTGAGTGCATTGTATAGTGCACAAACATTGTACAGTGCACACACACGAGCTGCCGCTCACACATGACGTGCTGCACAGCACTAGGTGGCTGATGCGACGCTTGCCGAAGTCTCGCCCCAACAGCAGGCAGACCCCTGTACCGCATCTCTACAGCAGGCAGACCCCCAGCTGCGCCAGCATGTGTTTACAGTGATAGGTCTAGGACCCAGCAGCGCCGATGCAACAGATCAGGCAACATGCCAGCGTGTGCAGTCACTCCTTTTACCCACTGCCTCACGAACAACTGCCCAATCGCCGCGTTGCTGACATGATTGAGGACAACACGCAAGCACACCATGCAGTTCTTCAACAGCAAATGCAAGATCACGTGCCCTGTCGCGCGATTAGCGGATTGCGGCGGGCTGGGGCAGCAAATCATGCATTTGATTTAGCACCATGCATTTTCTCATATCCAACAAGCGCGGGTGGGTGCCCTGCGTCTCACCCTGCTTGGCAGTCAGTGGGCGCTGCCTAGGCCTGCATTCCACAGGCGCACTCATGCATGTACCAGCTTGAATGAATGCGCCCGGCTCGCACACCGAGCCTCACAGCTGCTGGCCTGCGTGGCTGTACAGCCTGGCTGGCGCCATATGCACACCAGTAGAGCATCACTGGACGGGTGCTTTGGCAATGGCGTGACTGCTGCTAGTACTGTGTAGCCACCTCTGGTGTTTACGCACGACATACCTTCAGGCCACAGTGCATAATTGTAGGCCGAGGTGAATCCGAGCTCACTCGCATCGGTGGCGAGGACAGTAACCCACGGCAAGGGCACAGCACTTCATACAGCACGTGTGCCGTCACTTGGTGCCGGCGTGCTAGCGCCGTGGTTCCTCACCAAACGGCCTGCAAGCCCTGCTGTCCCCTGTGAGACAACTCTGTGCGCTGGACCTACACATTTGTGACCCGGTCATGCCTGTGCCCCTGTGAAGGGGATCAACGATATCACCCCATATCTGCGACGTACGGCTGCTGTGTTGCTGCACTGTTGCGCAGACCGTCACGGCAGGCCCCCAACACAGGCAGCCTTGAACCTCGGCCGCCTCGACCGGGGAGGCTGCGGCATGTGATGCAGCCGTGCAGGCGTGCGTGACCCTGGGGCATGGTCGCGGCCAAACATCCCGTTTTGGGGAAGGGCTTGAGGCGCCTCCAGGAGCTGGCCAGCTGGCACCAGCTGCTTCCATTGGGCATTTGGCGTGCACCTGCGCCGCACGTCAGGGCACAAAGCATGCTGCGTCAAGTGCAAGCGGCAGGCGTGTAGGGTGGAGTCATGTGGCTGGAGTGGCAGGAATCTGTCTTCATTCGCACGCACGCATGCATATGGCCCTAGTGCACCCGCACAGCCCAGGCCTGGATCTATCACAGTATTACACGGAGATCAACGCAAGAACCCGGCAGCGAGGGCAACAGTAGGCAAGCCGGCAACCACAAGCCCGCAAGCAGATCTATCACAGCGTAACACAGCCCAGGGTGGGCCGTGCGCACATGCCAACACCCTCCACAGCAACACCGAACAGTCGCGCCCACACCTCGATCAACACGCACCCCCCCCCCCCCTCCCCCCCCTTGTGATGAGTATGATGCGGACGCCCAACGTGCACTGCTGATGGCAGATACCCGGCACACCACAACGGAGGCAGCACGGGGACAAGGCGCACCCCTGCCTGCCGCAAGTACAGTATTAGGGAGTCAGGAAATCAGGCAGGAATGGAGCTGCAGCAGCGCTTCGAGTTGGAGCGTTTGCAGGCGGATGTACATGTCGCGGGATTGCCACCGCGGTACACGTCGCAAGGTTGGAACTGGTGGCTGGCGCTGTCGGCCAGGCCGGTGCAGGAGCATGACGTCAGTCCGAGCTAGTACTGTGGGAAGCGCGGAGACGTGCACCGACAGGAGACGTGCACCCAGCCCTACCCAGCGAGTGCCTGGCGCTGGCTACGCACATATTGGCCAGGGCTGGTCGCCACTGGCGTAGCCAGTGCCTTCACATCTCCATTGAGACGTCTCTGTGGAACCGCAGCAGCGCTTGATGCTCTGTGACCTGCACCCGCATCGCGCCCGCTCAGCAAGCCGGTTGCGCATGCAGCCGAGCACGTTTCGAGAGTGCGCGGTTCTTTGCTCGCGCAGCATCAAGCGGATTGGGTCAGGGCCATGGCTGCAAACCATGCGTGCAAACCATGCGAGCCCGGCCTTGGTCCAGGGCCTTGCACGCATCGCAAGCCTTTGGTGTAACACACACATCAACGTAGTAGGCCAGTGCACCCATGGTGAGGACAACAGCACGCAAGGAAGCATCCGCGTCCCATCAAGCGGCTGGCAGCAAGCAGATTGGTTCAACGAAGCATCAGGTACAATGCATTGCTACCGCACACCACAACCATTCTGCGGGGCGTGGATGTGCCAACAAACGGCCTGCTGGCGCCAAGTTGCCAGCGCGGATAGGTCGCCAACCATGGCACTTTCCCCGTCACCCCCCCCCCCCCCCCCCGTCCTCTCGCCCCGTCCTGTCCCCGGTGGCCGCTCGGGGCCCTGCGCCCACATGAGTATGGCACCAGGTGGCCTGGGGCTAGGGGACACGTGTACAGCCGCCGCGCACGGCAGCAGACGCCCGCAACGGCATCTCGTCCCCGCGTCCATCCGGCCTGCTGAGGTTGACTTGGCGCCGATTGGGCGCCGCTGTCGCTAGCACCTGGTGCCTGTGCATGGCGTGCGCATGGAATGCATGGTGTCGCGCTCGCTTCGTGCAGTGTCCCTGTGCAATTGGGTCATGTGGTGATTCAGAAACATCAAAGGCGAGCCCATCCCAGGCACCCTCCACACATATGTATGCATGCTGACTGTGTTTGGCGTGCGCGTGGACTGTGTGGTACTGCGTAGTACTGCGCTCGGTTCCTGTTTGTTTGTGTGTGTGTGTGTGTGTGTGTGTGCGTGGGTGTGCTTGCTTTCGTGCCGGTGCTGGTTCGTTCTGGAATTTGCTCGTGTGGAGAGTGGCCTTGGTGCTTGAGGTGGCATGTCTGTCTGTTTGCGTGTTGCCTGGTCTGTTGCCTCGGCGCTGCTGGGTGCTAGATCTATCACTGTAAAACACATATGTATGCATGTGGCCAATTGTTCAGGTTATGCCGAATGAATCACAGTCATGCACGTCAAAGACTAAGGTGATCAGCTGTATCCTGTGCATGGCATTGACCCCCCATCGGATCGGGCCCATGGCCTCTCTCTCCGCGGTTCTAGGCAGTAGTGGAGCTCCTCAAGGTGTGGAGCCTCTGGGCTCCACGTGCCTCTGGGCACCGGTGTTTACTCAACACCGCCGTCGTATGACCATAGCGTCGAATACATACATGTCAGGCTGATTCTAGACTTTGACTGCATGCTGTGATGTGTTGTCGAGGACATGCTTTAGCTGTGTGCAAAGTGCAGGCCGTGGCCGTGACGTTGCAGGCCGTGGTACGAGCCGCGTCCGGGGGGGAGGGGATGGGGGGGGGGGGGAGCAGGGCGGAGGCGGGAGGCAGGCAACAGCGCCCGCCCGACCAGCCTAGCGCGGAGGGGCGCGGCCGTGCCAGCGCTTGGCGTGCCAGCGCGTGCCAGCGTCGTGGACAGGTCGCGCATGGAAGTGCGCCTAGAGACCGCTCCGTGTCCCGCCGCCACCTCCGCAATCGTATGGAGGAAGCGGTATGCATCCTGTCCAACCCTGCCATTTGTCTCATGCATGAGCGGGACGAACTGAGTGTCACCTGTGATGGCGCCATATTTGTCGCGCTTCTGCCGTTTGCTCTTCTCAGCGGTTGCTCCAGCCGTTTCTAACGCACCGCGCACATGCGACCTAGCAAGCGGGTGCATCACCTTCACGTCCAGCGGCGCCATGCGTGTGGTGAGGAAGGCCAGCAGGTAGACGCGCTGTGGGGGGCGCTGTGATTGAGGGGGAGGGGGCGCGGGCGGCTGCGCAGGCGCTTGGTCAAGGGCGGGGGGCCCGTCGCGCGTCGGGGACGGAGCCGTGACGTCTGAGGTCAGTGGGGTGTCCACAAGCGGCGCAGGGCTGGCTGCGGTCGCCGTTGCCGCCTTGGCGAGGGGCGGACGGTCATCGCCCGCCGGCGGCCAGGGCATGCTGCCGGGCAGCTCTGTACCATGTCGCGGATGTTGGGGCAGGTCGTGTGACGGGGGGGCAGCGGTCCGTGTCTGGGTCACGGCGGGGGGGGGGCTGTGGCGGCGGTGGGGTTGGGGGAGGCCGGGTGCCGAGGGGGGTGTGGGGCACGTCCGAAGCCTGAGGGGCCTAGCAAGCTTGTGGAAGTCGCTCCAGAGATATGATACGATCGACGTCGCTGTCCGTCATCCACGCGTAAACAGTGGCAGTCAACGGATCACCTGTGCATATATACGCTGATGAATGCCTACAGCGGAAAACAAGCACGGGCCCTGTCCAACAGCACTGCATTCCATTAGCGGTCTGGGCTCGTATGGCAGTTCACGGATTTCTATGTGCCAGTTTACGGTCATTAAATATCCCATTTGTGACGCATGATTCAAGAGAATGGTGCGATAGCTCAGTGGTAGAGCGGCTGATTGCAGCTCAGCAGGTCGGCAGTTCAACTCTGTCTCGTATCTCAGGCCTCTAGCACTCAGGCCCAGCGCACTTTTGATTCATGTCCACTACTTAAACTGTCGCATCTTGCATCCGTCCGGGCGTGGGTGCGCGCACGGTGCACGGTGCATTTGGCGCGCTTCGGCCTGGCTCGTGTGCATGCGCGTCACCATGCATGGCCATGGCGTATGTGAGGGCGCGCATGCATGCTGATGCATACGGGGATGCGGCGCGCGCGTCAGGCGACCTGGACGCAGGCAAACTTGGACGCAGGCAGTACGAACACGGAACACTTGGCAGGAACGCAAGCGAGCCACGTCGGTCGAGGTAGACGTTCGCACTGAACGCACGCCGGAGGTGCTGTTGATCGACACACGCACGGCGGTGCGCTTAGCGTGGAGGTGGCTGCAGCCGTGGACGAGGGTCAGTGGAAACAAATACTGCACTGTCTCCGTGTTACATGTTCACTTCCTTGATGTTGCCGGCAGCGAGGCAACAGCAGGAACGCAGACGACCAAAACCCCGCAAGCAGGCAGCAACAAGCATCAACAGTCCCAGGCGAAAAGTCACAACGAACCGACACAGCCGACGCAACCACTGTCTCCGTGCCACGGACAGTGTCACACTGCGGGTGTGCGTCGCGGGAGTGAGCGTTGATGTGGTGCACTGTGATAGATCTAGGACCCAGCAGCGCTGAGGCACCAGAGCAGTCAACAGGCAAACAGACAAACCAACACAAGCCCCAAGGCCACTCTCCGCAAATGCTAGAATTACCTGTGCCAGCACGAAAGCAAGAACACACACATAAATAACACAGGAAGCGAGCCCAGCATCGTGCAGCATCGCTCAGTTCACGCACACGTCAAACACCGTCAACATGCATGCACCGGGCCCACCGCGCCCGGCGGGCGCCAATCCGACCACAGCAGTCCAGAAGGGCGCGCAGCCGTGATCACCTGTGACATCAGCCGGACTGGCGGTGGTGCTGGCCACCTGGTTGCGATCCATCGCTGCTTGGCGTATCGAGGCCTCAGTCCGAAACTGTCTCTGTCGCAGGTGATCATGATACTGAGTTCGCCTACAAAATGTTGTGGGGACACCTGAATGCTTGATGCGGTCCTCTGCCATGGATCGCAGCAGCTCGCTGCTCTTTGTTTGATGTCTGACAGGCTCGATCAGGATGCGTCTGTTCGGTGGAATAGTGCCTGGCTCCACGCCGAGCTTGTTGTCCTGGGATACGTCAGGTTGCAAATGCTGTAACGTAGTTTCCCTCCTCTAGCCTTTCCTACCGGTCACAAGAGCAGCAGAAAGAGTTGACGTGGGCGAATTCATCGCCCACAGCACCAGTGCCGGCGCCATGGACAACTGGCGAGATCAAAAACGGCAGTCACGGCTTGCTGTAGGGCTTGGCACCCGAAGGCGTGTGCACCAACGTGCGACCCCGGGCGTCAGTAGAGCAAGAATAAAGCTGCTCAGAAATATTAATGCAGCTGAATACTCCAGCCAGTGCAGCTAAACCTGGAGTTTGCGCGGACCCATCGCCTAGCTCAACTTTTCGCGACAGTTACTGTGCTTTGCTGAGGTCAGCAGCAAGCTGAGCAGGCGTGACTCGCTTGCCGGTCACGTTCCAGACACGCCACGACGTGTCCAGTTTTATGACCTGTCTGAAGATAGTCTCGGCCCGGGAGGGCTGCTGGCCAGCAAAGCGCTCCCGCAGGCCTCTGGAAAAAATTCAGACCAAAGCGCGGGGGTAATCCCAGGCAAATCAACACTGCATCGTCTCCCTGCTGTAAATGGAACGCGGCAGGCATCGTGGCATCGTATTTGCAGCGGAAAGCCACTGGCAGGCCCAGAATCACGTCGGCAGGTGCACTGTCACACGGGCCGTTGACGGCTGTGCAGTACACGGGGTACACAGTTCAGCCGAGATGCAGATGAAGGAGCTCCATGTGGTTGAACTTCGAAACTTCGCCATGGATGCTTCGCAGACTGACGCCATTTTGCATCCGGATCCTGTGAGTGGGGCCAATCATGATGTAAAGGCGATCAATGAAGCCAGGGTGACCAGTCTCCCAGTCTTTACGATGCCGCTCCCACGCGTCCACCGTGGTAATGCTCTTTTCAGCACCTTCGGCAACTTGCACAGCGTGCGGGCGACCGGCGCAGGCTGGCCCTGCGTCTTGTCGTGCTGGCCCGCCCGGCCTTCCCGTGGCGGCGCAGGCTGGCCCTGCGTCTTGTCGTGCTGGCCCGCCCGGCCTTCCCGTGGGCTGCCGCTGGGAGAGCGATGCAACGCCGCCAGTGCGCTGCGCGTCCCACTCGTAGGTTCCTGCCGGGCAGTCGGAGGGGGTGGGCTGGTAAGCCGTGCTGTGTTGGGGGCGTCTGCCCCCGGGCTCTCATGGGCGGTGGGCCCGCGACTGAGTGCTCGATTGGGGCCGGCTATTGAGGGGGTGCTACTGTGGGTGTGGTCAGTGGTGGCCGGGTTTGCTGGGGTGGGCGGTAGTACGTAGTGGGGCCGGTGGTTGCTGTTTGCGGCTGTGGCGAGGGGGTTGTGGCGGTGGGGTGCGGGAGTGTGCGTGTGTGTGGATGCGTTGGTGTGGTTGTGTCCGCTGTGTAGGTTCGTTGTGGCTTTTCTCCCGGGACAGTTGCTGCTTGTTACTGTTGTCTGCTGTCGAGGGGGTTTTGGCTGTCGGCTTTCCTGCTGTTGCCCTCGCTGCCGGGCTCTTGCGTTCATCTCCGTGTAACACACAGCGTGCGGGCCGTGGTTGCTCAGCGTCTGCGGACTATACGTCAAGTGCCCCGAGCATTTGCGCATGTGCGAAAACGGGACCGGGGCTACCACCGTGTTGCCGTCACCGCCGTCCATTCCGAACCGGTATAGAGGGCCTCACTCCAGTCTTTGCCATGCGCAGTGCGGTCTGCGCGCACAGTGAATGCAGCGTGCAAGACCTCGTAGGCGTCTGGGGTGTGAGCGCGGGTGTCCGCCATCACCTATGTTGCAGCTTCGCATCCAACAGACCACATTGGTTGGACTGTGGGCTACACAGGGCAGTGTCTAGATCTGGCTCGCCGTTCAGCACCTCGGCGGATTGCACCAGCAAGGTACCGAGCTGCCTGGGGATAGTCACTGCGGCCAATTCGGCAAACATCATAATGACAGTGCAGCGCGGGATTGTGCGGGTCACGCGTTCAATATTGTTCTTTTCCTGGGCTTGTTGCCAAAGGGATTGCAGTTGTGCTCGCCGCTACATGATCTGATCCGATTCGGATTCGTCCGCAATCTCACTGCGATCAGCTTTCAACGCCGGGCGCCGAGTGTGTTTGGCAGGTGAATTAATTGCAGGCTGCTGGGGAACCACTGTGTTCTCCTCCAGCTATGATTGAGCAGGCGCAGCCACCGGGGCGGCCCGCTTGCGGCGCGCTGTCTTGGAGTGATTCTGTTTGCCGGAGGGCGTCGGGGCAGCTGTTGCTGCCTCCGTGTTGTGTGTCATGGGCTCTTGTGAGGAAGAGCCGGCCGCAGTGAACGCCTTTATCGCGGTGCGTGCTACAGCCTCTTTGTAGGTCTGCCTGCTTGGGGGAACTGGTGCCGTTAGGAAACTTCGTCTCTTAGAAGTCGTTAGGACTCAGCGAACAAAACTCTCAGCGCTTTCGAAATGAATGAGGCTAACATAATCCACTGCTTCATAATTTAAACGAGCTCAAGTGCAGCCCAGAGCCTTTTATTGCGATCTGCAGTGCAGAGCGGCTTACAGACACAGACATTTCTACATGCATGCGTGCATGCGCAAGCGCACTACAGCTCAAACACAACTATGTACGCTAGAGCGGATGCGGCTCAAGCACACGTGCAAGGCATGGCACACGTTTCAGTGCGGTCGATGTGATGATCGATGGCTTTGTTTGTTCTGTGTAGAGGACGTCTCACCCGAAGGCAATTTCATGAGTGGTTGTACGACTGGTCGCGGCACTATTGACACACACTGCTGCTTGATGCGTTCTAGAACCCATAACCGTTTGCCAACCGGTTTAGAAACGTGAACCACAGCATGCATCCTCGCTGCAGAAGTGAAGATGGTAGCTTGCGCCAGGCCACAGACCATGGCCAAAGACGCACCAATATCACGGCTCTAGTGTTACACGGACACTAGGAGCCCGGCAGCGAGGGCAAAAGCAAGGAAGCAAGCATCCGAATCCCAGTAGGATGCCGGCAGCAAGCAGCAAGCAGCAACACCCCACCGGCCAACGCACTGCAATGGCCGTAAACTACCACCACTGCGCCAACGTGGTTGCCATGTACGCCACTAAGCCACATCGCGCACCGCCACCCATTAGCACACAGCACACAGCACACACCCAAGGCCACACCCAGCCGAGCACGGACACTGGTGTCGCCAACACTGCACACAGCCCAATCAAACATAGGGCCATCGCGCATAGGCTTGCGTCGTGGCCTCCCCCTCCCCCCCCCCCCCGCCCCCGTCCCTCCTCCTCCCTCCCTCCCTCTTCCCTCCTGCCCGCGCACCTCCGCCATTTCTGCTCTGCCCCCCTTCCCGGAAACCGCTCGTACTGCCGGGCTGGCTGTGGATGCAGCCCCTGGGACCGGTGCCTCGTGGCCTCGGAGGTGGCCGTAGCGCGGCTGCGCGCCAGTGTAGACTGCTAGTGTCGAGTCGGTGCCCGCCAGTGGGCCCGGAGCATGCTGACTGTGTTTGGTGTGCGCGTGGACTGTGTGGTACTGTGCGGTGCTGCGCTCGGTTCATGCGTTGTGTGTGTGGATGGTTATAGAGCCGTTATGCGCTAGTCATGCCAGTGGCACATCCGACGCACTACCTCACAACTCAGCGACCGGGCGGATTCTGCCCGCCACGGCTGCCTTTCCAGACACACCAGTCATGATCTGCAAGCCCATTCAAAACAACAGCGCGTTGCCTCTACACAAACCTACACTCAGTTCTCTTTTCACATTGGTGATGTACTGCGCCCGATCCTACATACCACACTCGACAGCAATATCAGCCAGATACTTCAGATGTGTGTGTTTGCACACGTGTGTGTTTGCTACCTGCACACGTGTGTGTTTGCTTTCGTGCCGGCGCTGGTTCGAACGAATTCGTTCTGGCATTTGCTCGTGCGGAGAGTAGCCTTGGTGCTTGCAGTGGCCTGTCTGTCTGTTTGCGGGATGCCTGGTCTGTTGCCTCGGCACTGCTGGGTCATAGATCTATCACTTTTTAACACACACAGCCCCATCCAAGACGCACATGCTAGTCTGATCATTCCACATGCCATGGCAAGGGGCAAGCGCCCCCCGGCGCTGGGTGCACCTGCCCCCGGGGCACGGCCGGTGGCAGAAAAAACGCGGACACAGCAAGCAATAAAGCATTGCCTGCGAGCTCTGCAGACCTTGAGCAACTGCTGCACGACTGTCTCCAAGTTACGCATGCATGTTGGCACTGGCAATGTGTGTGAATGTGGTGCTCAATTCAACATGCATCACAGAACAGGCTGTTTAAACATTGAGCAGGGGCTGCACTGCATGCGACTGCAACAGCTGAGTTTGTGCCAAGTCTCTTGATCTATGCTCACATCATCTCTTGCCATACAAGTTCTTGAAAGTAGAAGACACGTGCTTGAAAGCAGAACAGGAAGGTCAACGAACGTCTGTACATCATTTTGGATGTCAGACGGCTTGAAGAAATGATGGCGTCACAGCAGCTACTGCACATTAATAAACCCCAAGTCACTATAAAGTTGAACCGGTCAACCAACTCTTAAAACTGGCAGGTATCACCACGGCAGAGCCAGACTGGCGTCATCACCACAACAGTCGACATATTCCCAACCCAGCGCGTAGGCCTGGAGATGTCTCAAGATGTGGGTGTCTGAAGCAGCGCCCGGGTCCCTGCGCCTCTAATTGTACATTTCAGGACCTCTTGCGCTCGGTTCCGAGCGCAGAGCCACGTAACAACCCAACACACGCATGTGTACATACACCAAATTACAGCCGGTCGCCGGCGAAGGGCCACATTTCGGCTCTTCCACTGGCG
>JALKAD010000138.1:401655-430132 GCA_024500015.1 Ulva compressa | reverse complement strand
CGACCTCCAGGCGTGTTGTGGGCTGCTCAGGACCGCCAACAGGGCTAGTTTGATGGCCCGAGACCCTGCTGTCTGCAAAGGTGGTGGCACAGTCAGCTCCGCTAGGCTTGGCGCCATTCCCGCAACGTGATAAAGAACCACCGCACCTCCATGGGTGCAAATACTCCAGCGTAGGGTAGATATGGCACGGAAGCGACAGCTCCCAGGCATCCTGTGTGGAAACGCTAGCTGTTGCACGAGGTGCGCGAGTGTCACGTTGTCCCAGCATACTGCGCCAGAGCAGCAGCAGGACGCCTGGAAAGACGCTGAAAGCGCACCCGATATGCCACAGCTGTTCATCAGTACATGCAGCTGCTCGTAGCTGCCCGAGACTGTCTTCGTACGCAGCTCTGGCATCTTCAGGCAGTGTGACGTCACAGCGTGCTCCTAAACACACCAAACAGTACGTTTCCTGCTCGTACAAGTCCTCAACGGCGTGCCTGGCTGTGCGACGAGCACTAGTTCTGAACTCGCTTGAACAGAGTCAGCGACGTGGCTGACGACTGATTTGTAGCAGGTGACTGCAGCGTGGTACAACTGTGCGTATATCGAGGTCTATACAGAATTCCGCCTTCAATACAGGCGTGCAGTGCTCCAGCAGTAGGCAACCCAGTTGACCTGGCGCGATGACACCGACATAAGGCATCGATCGTACCGGCAGTACACTCTCGCGTTTCCTCCATGGTGATGGCCATGTACCTATTATCTATTCAAGCATCTGTTCAAGTTTTGAAGCGGTAGGTAGCGAAGGTTCAGCTAGATGCCGCAACGTTGACGCGTCGATCGACGCGAGGCATTTTCTACACGACGTGCACACGTTTGCGCATGTTCAGAGTGCAGCGGGCACAACAGTTTGCAGATTCGAGGGCTGCTAAAGGTCAGGCATGCTGTCTGTCGTTTCGCATTGAATGCAGCATGGACATCTCGAAGTGGCTTCGGGGTTCCTTTAACAGCCATGTTCACGTGCACGTCACCAATTTGTGATACGAGTTTGTGATCATGGATGCTGCATCCACTCGTGCAGTCGAGGGGGTTTATGGCGTGCGCTATGATGCTTCTCGTGGTACCCATGGTGGTCAAGACATCTCGCTCATGGCCATCTCGCTCATGCATCCATCCCTACATCCACGATGCTAGGCGTAGGCCTAGCATCGTGATCTTGCCACTGGCGAGCTCAAGCGATTCAAATAAACATATGGTTCTGTGTACAGGTGGCAGACGGCGCAAGAGACACGGCGCTGATCCAGGAGATAGCCGCTGCACAGTACCCCGCATCTTTGCGATCAAGGCGCATATGCATGAGCCAGCATCTCATCAACCTGCCTGCGCCAGTCCCACAGACACTGCTGTGCCGGCAGCCACATCACCAGTGGACCCTCTGCCGTGGTGTGATGGGCCAGGCCCTCGCTGCGGCTCCGCTGCGCATGCGGCTGGCTGCCAGGGCGGGCGGCGCGCTGCCCGGCCACACTGTCCCGTCGGACAATCTGTTGGCGGCCGCTGGCCGCTGCGCCGGGCCGGGGGCCGTGATTGCTGTCGCCGTAGCCTGCTCCGCGTCTGTCCGTGCTCGCCCGCGCCTGTTTCCGCACGCCTGGCCGCGGGCGCCCGAGGCCCCCGGGGGTAGGCGATATCGCATGCATATGTGGTGTCAAGAGCGCCCTGCGTGCATCGCTCTGCCGGCCGCAACTGCCGAGCCGCCGTCGCTGGGCTGGCCTGCCCCGCCCTAAGGGAAGCGTGCGCCCCCGGGCTCGCATGGGGGGGGGGGGGGGGGGGGGGGGCATGACGGGGCGATGGCGTGAGAGTTCTCGGGTGGGGCTGGTTGCAGTGGTGCTGGTGCTGGTGTGAGAGCGGAGGCGGCCGGGCCTGCTGGAGGCGGACAGCGGCGCGTGTTGTGGATGGTTGGAGTGCGTGGCTTTGATGAGGTTGGCGCGGTGGAGGAGTGCGCTGGTGTGCGCGTGTGTGGATGCGCGGGTGTGAGATGTGTGGTCGGTTGTGTCGGTTCGTTGTGGCTTTGCGCCTGTGCGTATTGCTGCTTGTACATGTTTCTGCCTGCTTGCAGAGTCTTGGTCGGTTGCTTGCCTGCTGTTGCGCTCGCTGCCGTGTGAAACACGTGGACCGGACGGTGGACACGAGTTCTTTTCTTTTTGCCGTGTCGCCGAAGGCAACGCTCTGCACGCCGGACAAACGCAAAATTTCCGCCGAATGCGGCATGCTCCGGACGGTGAAGATGGCGGAGGTTTGTAGTTATGACGGTATCACCTCTGTCCGTGCCACCACATGTGCATGCGTTCATACTGGTCAGCTCTACAAGCTGTCCAGCGAAGCGTTTACACTTCAAGCCACCACAATGCATGCCATATGCCCGTGCTCTCGCGCGATCGGTACACATCTGCATACATGTGTGTATACGTGGAAAGCAGCAGCCCAAGGTCACGACAGAAGTCGAGGTATTGGCATCAGTGGGCTGTAGCTTTGACAACCATCTTGAATGGCATAATAGAACGGGCCGGCCGTCGTCAAGATAGACATATCTGCCCGAGTGAGATAAGGGTGCTTGCACGCGCACGCATAACGAGCATGGCAGATGCAGCGTCAGAATGTACGTTTGTATGTATGAAAGATGGGGATGGCGCGTTGTGGCTGCAAGGCAAGCGCGAGCTGCCCGAGGCAATTGTGACTCGCAGCGAGCAGCTGTCAACCATCAGAGACGCCCTGCGTGAAGCTGACTACAGCACCAAAGCAAAAATTCCCAATCTGAGTGTTTCAGCGTTTGAAGCATGGCTCTTGGCCGTAGCTGCTGAAGACAAAGCGCTCGCGGATCTCCCGTTGCAACAGCTGGCGCAGATCCTCACGGTACGCGAAACAACTCATGACCTGACTCAGTAGTGTATACGATGATTAATGTGTACCTTTGTGGTGCGGCAAATCTCCATGACGGTGTGTCCTGCATGAGCCTTCATGCGCTGGCCATGGTGAACCAGGCATGCGGGGCTTTGTCCCTGCGAATGTGTCTGCAATGTGTCTCCATTGTGTTGCACCCAGTTGCTTGTAGCCACCCAGCCACAGGAGCATCGGCATTGATCAGACATCACTGCCAACCTCTAAACTGCACAACCAAATCGTGCCCCTCACCCCCACCCCACAGCCGCCACTCCTTTCCTCGGCCCCTCCGCACGTGCGGCCGCCGTTCGCGATCGGGCCCTAGCGTTCGCGTCAGTGGCTGCTGCTCCGGGTCCAGCTGCCGGTGGCTCGGAGCCGTGGCCGAAGCGCGCGGCCACACTCCTGCGCGGCGGCGTGTCGCTCCTGCGCACATCAGGGCTCCTGCGCACATCAGGGCTACAATGTGACGGTTGTAGTCAGCTCGGCGCCGGCTGGGTGCTGCGGACCCCGGTGCCTGTTGCTTGTACACGACGTGCACTTAGGCCGCGCGATGGTGCGCTCGGTTTGTGCGGTGTTTGTGCGTGCTTCCGTTTCGATTCTGGACTTGTTTAGCTCGTGCTCGTTTGGGTTGTGGCCTTGCTGCCTGTGCTGTGGCTTCTTGTTTGCTTGCGACCTGCTCTGCTGGCTCAACGCTGCTGAGGCCTTGGTCTGCCACAGTGTAACACATAACCGAATAATGCGGTCACACGGCTCCCACCTCCGTGAAGAGTGTGTGGATCAGGACTTCACGCGGCCGCGAACCGCCGGCGTGTGCCCAGGACTGTACAGTGACATGCTGAGTGGACCACGCCATGCTGCGCTGGGCCGGCGTGCTGTGTGTTCGACCTGCCGATTGTGTTCCGTGTGCGTGCGTTTTGTGTTGGGTGCCCGTGCTGCTTGTTGCTGTTTGTTTTGCTCTGTGCTTTCTTCCCTCGGCGCTGCAGGGGGCTTGAGATATCTCAGTGTAACACAGTGACATGGTGCGCTAGACTGTGCAGGCTGCAGACTTCCTCAAAGATACGGCTCTCCTCTCGGAAGCGGCAGCAGCACAGCGGCCCCGCATCCTAGCTGTTAAGCTGAAGGCGCACACTGAGCAGCCCGCAACTGCGTCAAAGCCACAAGCCGCGCCCAACAACGTGTACTTTTCCAGTGATGCAGATGGCCCATTGCGGTGGTTTGAGCAGGTGCAGCCTCACCACCTGACTCTTATCGCTAACCCCTGGTCGTTGCTTTCAATGCATTGCCGGGGGCAGGCTCGCAGTTGCATGCGCGCCGGCGTTTGCATCAGCCTGGCAAGATGTGAGGCTGCTGAACCTGAACATGGTGTAGTGTCCACCAGCGCTGCCTGAGCCGCTTCTGCTGCCAGTGCCGATTCCGGTCACTGACAATCCGGGTGAACTCACGGCAATGGGGATGCTGCATGCAGCCGCGCATGGCGCAGGCAAAACATGCACGCATGCTCAGCACGTGCTCCCAACATGCACGCATGCTCAGCACATGCTCAGCACGTGTTCTGTTGTTCAGTTGGCTGAAGAGCTGCCACGCAGCGTGCTGTGGACTCTGCTGCGGGAAGCTGTGGGCTTCCCAAAGCACATCGGCGACGGCGATTCGGACGAGTGGCTGCTGGCGCTGCCTCAGCCCCTGATGGCCTTCGCAGCATATGCATGCTCGCCATGCATTGAGGCACGCGGAGCCTTCCACGCACAGGTCAGAAACGCACACTGCGCGCAGCGTGTTGCAGCGCTTGTCCGGGAGCTGCGCGGCGAACTGCAGGAAGTGTTTGTCAAGCTCCCGCCCCCCGGTCAGCCCGATGGTCGTCATGCGGTTGAAGACGGGGTAGAAGCAGTACTGGCAAGTGTGTGTGCTGTGCCTGCGCTGCGCACGCTGCACCTGGGGCTGCATGAGACCAACCTGACTGCGAGGACTATGGCATGCATAGCACGCCACCTGTCGTCCGCCTGCGCCTTGAAGTCTCTGACAGTCGAAGTTTTCGCACCCGAGGTACCGCCGGCATGCAAGGACACCACCATTGGCAAAGAAGGGCACGCTGTCGGTGGTGCTGCGCGGCTGACCCCGCTGCAGAGTGGCCTCGCGGATACCCTGAGCAGTCTGCCGCAGCTGCAAGCCCTGAAGCTCGTCGGCCTGCGGGGGTTTGAGGAGACGTTCGGAGCCGCCCTGCGCATGTGCCTGCCCACGATGACCTCTCTGCGGCGCCTGCACGCGGTGGACTGTGCGTTTCAGGCCGACTCGGTCATGGTGCTGCACTTGGCCCGAGCGCTGCCCAAGCTCAAGCTATGCGAAGTTGGCCCGACCCCGACCACCAACGCTGTCATCCAAAAGCACGGCACGCCCACGTTCGCGGATTCCTGGGTTCCCGACGCCGAGCGTGTGACGGTGCAAGAACCGACGCGGATTCGGCAGACCTTCCGCAGGCTTCCGCGCGACGCCTCCGCGCGGCCAGCTGACGGTGCGGGTGCTCGTCCGGGGTACCCACAGCCGCACGGGAGGTGGGAGGTGATCGGCGCGGACATTGGCCTCGCAGCGGTGACCGCGACGGCCGGCCCCACGCTGGCGGGTGGATATACGGACGATACCTACCGTAACTTCCGCCTTGACGGCGGGGTGTGGTCCGGGCAGGAGGCGGGCTTTGAGCTGAGGCACGGGGTGCGCTTTCCCTCCGCGCCGTGCGCTGCGGCCGTGCTCTCGCGCCAGCAGAGCCTGACCAGCCTCTACCTCGGGGGCGAAGTCCAGCCGCATGATGACATGACCGGGGACGCGCTGGCTGCTGTGCTGGCAGGGCTACCGTCTCTGCGCGCGCTCGGCCTGCGAGCGACCGGCATGCCGCGCGGCACCGGAAGCGAAGCGCTTGGCATGCGGTGGGAGGACATACCTGGGCTCGTCCAGGCGCTGTTTGAGACGTGGGCGCCTGTGACTATGAAGCTGCTGCGGGCGCGGGAGAGCGCCGCAGTGCCGCTTGAGAGGCTGTCCCTTGAGCTGCTGCACGCGCTGCGGTATGCTGCGGCCACGGCGCCTGAGGCCGCTGCGGCTGAGTACAGCACGGACGTGGGGAGGGTTGTTGCTGGGATCGGCCGGCTGACAGGCCTAACGTCGCTCGATTTCACACTGAACCTGCGGGCTGTGGTGCCTGAAAGTGTCGTTTCCGCTGTGTCGCAGAGCCTGAGCAGTCTGGGTCGTCTGTGCAAGCTCCGCCTGGCGATCGCATGGAGCACGTCTGTGCCAGTCGAGCCGTTCACGCATAGCCTGCGGCAGCTGAGTCAGCTGACGGAGCTGCAGCTGCGGCTCGAGAGCCGTAAGGGGGCGCCTGTGGGTGTGAACTCGCTGGCAAAGGTGGCGCTAGGGCTGGAGCGTGCCATGGTGGCCAGCGGGGTTGCCGGCGAGGCTGCGGTGCGTGCAAGCGGTGACGGTGAGCATGCTGCGCAGGCGCCCGGGATGACCGCGTTGCGCATTCTGCGGCTCGGGCCGCTCGCAAAGGGGTTTGAGAGTGCGGTGCAGCAGGTGCAGAGGGCGGGGCGGCACTGGAAGGCGGCCAAGGGGTCCTCCAGGCTGCTGGGCGGCGTGTGCGTCACAGCACAGCATGCAGAGTGGCTAGAGGCGGTCGGGGAGCTGCAGCGGGTGGTGGGCGGTGCGGGGGATCGGCTGTATGTTGTGCTCGGCTGAGGGCTGCAACTGTCGCGTGTGACTGCTGTCCATGTTGTCATGCATGCACGATGATCAGCAAGTGTTGAGGGCGCGCTGCTGCAGCGTGCCAGTGCTGGCGTCTGTGTAAGATTAACCTCACACGGTGGACCGCGCTGTTTGCATGAGCGAAGCTGACTGTTCACTTTGCCGCGGGAGACGCGGGTGTGGGCTGCTGCTGCACTGGTGCACCGTTCTCACTTGTGCTGTGTGCTCACGCCTGCAGTACATGCAGAGCCTGTGTCCGAGTAGTAGCAGTAGCCTGGCACTGCAGGCAGCGACCGTGTGCATCAACATGGCGTGATATTGTTGGCTGGTGTTGCACAGAGATCGACGCACTTTTATGGACTGGTGCTGGCTGCAGACGATCTTATGTCCAGCAAAAATTCCGCCAAAGACCCCGTCTGGGCTAGAGTACAGTGCGTGTAGCAGCAGTGGTGCCTTGGTAGGTATCTGTGCTCTCGTACTTGTGGTGTGTATCCGTACAGTGTTTTCCCAGCACCTCAGGCTCACCGTACACATTGCTGCTCCCTCGATGTCTGCTCTCACGCTTTCACGGCTGTTTGCAGTCACTCTTGAGTCCTTCCTCCGTGTGGGCCCCACTGACGAAACGAGGAATTTCAGTGTTCAAGTGTTTTGCATGCTTCCCTCGAGCACTGTGACGCTGAGGAGGAAAAGCAGCATATCAAGGAGGTTCAAACACAACAATTTGGCTAGAGGCAAGCCAGCAGGAGCAGGTGTTCTGGCACACCTCATGCCGCAGTCTTTGCTGGCTGCTATGCCATCTGCGCCAATCAAGCAACACACTGCATAATCCGCACTTACACACTGTCAGGGAGCCACCCGTCTGTTTGAGTGTTGCCTGGTCTGTTGCCTCGGCGCTGCTGGGTCCTAGATCTATCACTGTGTAACACACTGTCAGGGAGCCACCCGAACGTATCCAGCTGCAGTGATCACTAGCGACCCTCCACCGCGAATGATGTGCCTGGGCTTAGTAGCCGAATGAACTGCATGCAATATGAACTGACTTATGTGTAGGTAGCACAAGTCAGGCCACGGTTACATGCAGGCTGCAGCAGCGATCCAAGGCCGAAGGACCAGCTGGCCCACTGCTATGCGCTGCATGAATATAGCGTGCCACCATGGTCTACACGGCTGCCCCATGATAGCTGTACCAACATCATCAAATGTAGTGCATAGTGCAAACAGCACCTTGGTAGCGTCGGCGCCCTCAGGCCAATTCGCTCAGTACACGTGTTGTCTTACCTGTGACCGGCCTAATGGCTATCTTGGAGATACGCATCACTTTCGGCCAGCAAACAAGGCCTACAACGCAGGGAACGAACGGCCAACTGTGGACGGTGTTAGACACGATCCGTTGAGGGAATACGCAAAGGGCATGTCTCGCCACATGGAGGAATATATGACGACTTCCACATAGCCAAGAGTCTACAGGGCCAACTCGCCCGAGGCTGTGCACTTCACGATCGTGCACGACTGCAAATCACAGGTTCAGGACAAATACCAGCATCTACGGGCAGGCTGGACTCGCTTCTGCGACACCTTTTCTCGCGCATGTGTATTTCTGCTTGTGTGTTACACAGTGATAGATCTAGGACCCAGCAGCGCCGAGGCAACAGACCAGGCAACACGCAAAAAGACAGACAGCCCATCGCAAGCACCAAGGCTACTCTCCGCACGAGCAAACGCCAGAACGAATTCGTTCAAACTTGCGCTGGCATGAAAGCAAATACACACATGTGCATGCACACACACACACATACATACACACACACACAATGCATGAACCGGGTGCAGCACCACGCAGTACCGCACAGTCCACGCGCACACCAAACACAGTCAGCATGCTCCGGGCCCACTGGCGGGCGCCGACGCGACACTAGCAGTCTACACGGGCGCACTAACGCGCGCTACGGCCATCTCCGAGGCCGCGAGGCGCCGGTCCCAGGGGCTGCAGCCACAGCCAGCCCGGCGGTATGAGTGGTTTCCGGGAAGGGGGGCAGAGGAGAAATGGAGGAGGTGCGCGGGCGAGAGGGAGGGAGGAGGAGGGACGGGGGCAGGGGGGTGGCGGACCCCGTTGGGCGGAGGGGGGGGGGAGGCCACGGTGCAAGCCTATGCGCGATGGCCCGTCAGCGCCGGTAGGCCGTCCGTGGGGACAGGAAGGCCCGGCAGCAGCGCGCGCCCGGCCAGTCTAGTACGGAGGGGCGCGGCCGCGCGGGCTTGTCGCGCCAGTGTTGTGCACAGGTCGCGCATGGCACTCAGCAAAAAAGTGCGCTTAGACACCGCGCCATGTCCCGCCGCTACCTCCGCGATCGTCTGGAGGAAGCGGTACGCGTCCCGTCCAACCCTGCCATACGTCTCATGCACGAGCGGGATGAACTGGGCGGCACCTGTGATGGCGCCATACTTGTCGCGCTTTTGCCGTTCGCCCTTCTCAGCGGTCGCGCCAGCCTCACGTGACGCACCGCGCACATGCGACCTAGCAAGCGGGTGCATCACCTTCACATCCAGCAGCGCCATGCGCGTGGTGAGAAATGCCAGGAGGTCGCCGCGCTGCGATCGGGGCGGCGGGGGTGCGGGCGGCGGCGCTGGCGCCCGGTCAGGGGCGGGGGGCACGTCGCGCGTCGGGGCCGGGCGGCGGTGGAGGGGGTGGTAGCGGCGGTGGGGGTGAGGGAGGCCGGGGCCAGGGCTTGGGTGCCATGAGTGGTGTGGGGCCGTCCGAAGCCTGGGGGGCCTGTGAGCTGGGTTCAAAATGCGCCGGCGCCGGCGCCCGGCGGCGAGGCCGCCGGCGGCCGGGCCGGCGGCAGTTGAAAGCCAGGCAGTTGAAAATTTCGTTACGTTTTGTGATTTCCGAAAAAAAGCTGTCGTAGTCCGCTGTGGCGACGGCGAAACGGCTGCTTTCGCTCGACAGGCATGTGCACATTCGACATTCCGAGGCCTGGAACAAGTCTAGTACTTGTCGATCGGGAACTTCGGGAACTTGAAGAAAGTAGTTCGATAAGTAGATTCGCCGGCGCCGGCGCCCGGCGGCTGACCGTGCCGGCGGCCCCCGGCGGCAAGTTTTTGCTGCCGGCGGCCGGATTTTGAACCCAGCCTGTGAGAGATGGGGTGGGGTTTGCACCGGCGCAGCATAAACCGTTTGTGTGAGGCGGCACTGGGCATCATCGCCGAGCATGCGTGGCTGCGTGTAACTTGCAAGTTACAATTGATGACTGCATGTCTCCTGCACAGCTCAGCCATAGTGCATCGCAGTGTTGCTCTGGTGTTGCTCTGGTCTGCTAGCTGCCCCGTGTTGCTCTGGTCTGCTAGCTGCGGTGCACAGCGGTGTAGGGGCAGTGTCCGGTTCTGGCCTGTGCCGGTTCCAGAACAGGCACAGGCCACTGGCATGCGGCCACTGTACATCGTGTGTTGACACGCTGTGCCAGTGCTGGCAGGCTCATGTATTCTTACTGAAATGAGCTTCGTCTGGGCGGTGTTCGAATACGGTCTGGTGTCACCTCACGGTGCGGCGAGTACGCGCTGGCTGGAAAATGCACAGGGCGGATGAATATTGTTGAGCCGGAAGACCTCATGAGACCTCATCAGATCAGGCAGAGTTAACGGGATAACATGCACGTTGAAAGTCTGACACCTGAAAAAGGGTCATTGAACATATATTGAACCAATCGAGCGCTGTGAAACAGCTTGTGCAGGTCTGGTTGACCGGTCAGGGCTATCGGAGTCATCCAGAGTCAGAATTCGACTCAACTGCCAGTGCGCGTACACATGGCGAAGCTGGTCCGTTTGACGTACCCGCGCCTGTTGAAAAAGGCGACAGCAGACCATAGAAATACCGATGTCGTATGCATTTCCTTCAAAAGGGAAAGCAGCCGTCTATGGCTGCAGGGCCAGCGTGAGCTGCGAGGTTCGGCGGTGTCTCGTAGTGAGCATTTGCTGACCATTCAAGAAACTTTGAGTGGAGCTGATGTCGAAGAAATGTCGCATATACACTTTCTGCCGCTGACTGTATGCGCGTTCGACGCCTGGCTGACAGCTGTCCGCACGGAAGACAGGGCGTTGGCGCACCTCTAGATCTCCGCACAGCAGCTGGCGCAGACACTCACGGTGTGATCAGTACCTCTCACGATTTTGAGAATTTGGTAGAGACCTCTTTGCGTATCCTTGTGCGGGTCAGGCTTGCCTTTTGCGTGGTTTCGGAGCTGCGGCGGGTGAAATCGGCTGGTGCAAGCTTGGCGTCCTGCCTGATACTTATCCACTGGCTCGGCATGCTTTGACACACAGTGATAGGTCTGTTTGAGTATTGCCTGGTCTGTTTCCTCGGCGCTGCTGGGTCCTAGATCTATCACTGTGTGTGTTACACAGTGATACATCTAGGACCCAGCGGCGCAGAGCCAACAGACCGGTCAACATGCAAACAGACAGACCATCACAAGCCCCGAGGCCACAATCCGCACAAGCAAATGCCAGAACGCACGGCATGCTGTGCACTATAGTCCTTGCACGTGGCAGTGCTCTTGCACTTGCCATGCTCGTCTCTGCGGTGCACAGAAAAGCACTTTCTCAAAGATCTTGTTGCGGCTCGAGCGTGCCCGGCGCTGGCATGGGCCGGTGCTTGTGCATCTTTCAGCCCACTGCCACTGGCATGGCAAACGTGGTGCCATGCCGTGCTGTGCTGTGCTGTGCTGTGCCGTGCTGGGCTGTGCCGTGCTGTGCCGTGCCGTGCCGTACCGTACCGTGCTGTGCTGTGCTGTGCCGTGCCGTACCGTGCTGTGCTATGCCGTGCCGTGCCTGCCCGCGTCCCCCGGCGCAGCTGAGACCGTGATTTGTATGGTACGCGTAACTCTGAGAGTCACTTGCGGCGCTGCAGAACCCGATGCAGCACTGGCACCGCACAGCTGAGTCTGGTGGCACGCCTCTAAGAGAGATAGAGAAAGAGAGAGAGAGAGAGAGAGACGCAGTCATGTGAATCAAAAAAGAAGTTGGTTTGAATTGGACAGCAAGGCCTGCGCAGGCTGATCAGGTTTACAGCCTGACTGTGTGCTGGAAACTTTGAATGCCGACGCTCCTGCTGGGCTACCCCGCAGCTCGCACGTAGCACCTCCCAAATGCATGTAGGCCCGCACGTGAAATGGGTAGTTGAGTCCGCCTAGCGCCATATATATGGCACTGTTGGCTATGACCAAGAGGCCGACAGAGCTTCAGCCTCGGCATCCCACTGCATGAAGAGCGCGGCGTGCTGGGTGTAACGCACTGGGTGTGCTGTGCAGGCAGCAGACTTCCTGGGAGACACGGCGCTGATCAAGGAGGTGGCAGCCGCGCAGCGACCCCGCATCCTGGCGTTGCGAAAAAAACATAAGTGAGCCGACTGATCCCGGCCCTCTGCGATGGTTCGAGCAGGTACTGCCCGTTCATCTTGCACAGCCCAACAATGTCCAACATGGCGCCGTCACTCACAACGGCAGTGTCTGTTGATCGCTGCACAACTGTTAGTGAAACGCACGGTGATGGTGCGTGGATGTGTGGGCCCAACTGTGGGATGAGGAGGGAAGTGGGGTGCAGACTATTACTGGTAGTCGCCCGCTGCCCCCGCTGCCAAGGGGAGCCCGGGGTCTGCGGCAGAGGGGGGCCAGGGTCGCTAGCCACGGGCGCAGAGAGACCACGGCCTGCATACAGCGACATGCACAGCAGTAGCTAGTAGGTGCTTGTATCGCTTGCATGTGTTCGTCGCTTGCACAGTGACATGTAGTTGTTGTTCGTCGACCGTCATGCCAGCTTGTCAAGGTTGAGTGGACATGTACTAGAACCGGCTGTATGCACGTGTGACCAATACAGAAGCGAGGGTCTCCTGCATTCCCTACGAGGCTCTGTGTTTCTGGACAAGCGCTCAAAGCCCCGAAAGGTCTACCCCCGGGTCAGTTCGGTAATTGACATCCAGAATCGGGACAAGATGAGCCTGTTTGCACAGAGCACATCATTTTTCATGGTGAGCAGCCGGCTTTGCTAGCCCCCACAGCTCGCAGCCAGAGGCTGTCTTGAGCACGTGCAAGTGTGTGAGGTCAATTCAATGTCAATTTGGAGAGTTTGGTGGTGCCCTGGCCCTCCATTTCCCCCCATTTCAGCACGTATGATTCTATGAGCATCTAATCAGGTCTGGCCTGGTCCCCACATGACCCGTGACTGCATCAGCTCATTTTCTGTAACTCGTGGAAAAAAATAAAATAAAAAATAAATCAATCGGAAATCACGCCACACCCAAACGGGCATCGGCCACATGGAACCTGTCCCCAACGCCCAAACCCCAGCATACCCCTCTTGCCCAAGTGCACCAGCCCAGAACTGTTCTAGTAAATGAACCATACGTCACCTGGCTTGGCCTGTAGAGCCTTCAACGCCACCTCAGCCTCTCAAATATACTATTCAGGCGTGCCTGCTATGTACCTCAACACGCGCCTGCCACACCATGGTTGTCGTGGAAAGCTGCTGTGTGTTCACAATCTCCTTGTAGTAGCATCCACCGACGCGGAATCGGCTGTCGACGCCTTCTGCGTCAGCACCGATAGATTACCGATTACCACACCGAAAGGGTACGTGACCTGACCACTGAGGTCAGGTCACGCGGTTCAGCCGTGGTGTGTTCAGCATTGGTGAATGGGGTGTGCGAACGGGCCATGAGGCTGTGGCGCAACATTGAAATTGAAGCTGTTCTGTTTCAGCTCGTGCATTGCATTCGGCCATGAATCATGTGTCTGATGCATTGCCATGCTTGCTTGACTGTGTGTTCTATCGCTTTGAAGAGCACCCCCCTGTAACTTTTCCCATATGGTCATGCGATGTACAGCGATCTCAATACAAGACATCTGGCGATGCGGAAGAGGCATGCTCTTCAGCATGTCTTCATAGCAGCAGCGCGCCGACTGCAAGCATCAACTCATGGCAACCATGCATGGACACATGAGCTGAACACGGCGCGCTGTGCAGTTGGTAGACAACGTGCCGACTCCACTGATGTGGACGCTGCTGCGGGAGGCCATCGCCTTCCCCAAGCACATCGGAGAGCCTGACATCTTGATGGAGTGGCTGCCAGGGCTGCCTGCCCCTCTGGCCGCGCTGGCCGCGCGCGCATGCTCGCCATGCATCGACCTCCGCGGAGCCTTCCACGCGCAGGTCGCGGATGACCACGTCGCGCGGAGCGTCGCGGCGGTGGTGCGGGAGCTGAAGGGGCAGCTGCGGGAGGTGTACATCAACGCTGCGCCTGCTCAGAATCCTGTGCAGGCCAGACGCCCTGTGCGGCTAGAAGGGTTCCATGACCTGCTGTGGAGCGTTTGCACCGTTCCCGCGCTGCGCACGCTGCACCTGACGTTTCACGATCCGCATCTCACCGCGGAGCTGCTGGAGGTCCTGGCTTGCAGTCTTCGGGCTGTGCCGGGCTTGCAGAGCCTCTCGATTGATGTGACATGGTCGGAGCCGCTGCAGCCTGCCGTGGTGCCTCCGTTCAGTGATGACATTGGTGTGGAGGCCTCCAGTGCGAGGCTGACACTGCTACAGCGCGAGCTGGCGGACGCCCTCCGCAGCCTGGACGGCCTGCAGGCTTTGAGGCTTGTGGGCTTGCGGGGGTTTGAGGCGACGGTGGGCGTTGTGCTGCGCAGGAGCGTCACGGCGCTGACCGCGCTGCGCCGCCTACACCTTGCTGACTGCATGTTCCGATCGGACTGTGACGGCCTTCGCCACGCGGCCCGGTGGCTCCCGCAGCTGGAGCTCTGGCATGTGGGATCCGCGCTTTCCACTGTTTCTCGGAATGCGGCGCAGTCAAACCACGACACAGCAGCAGGTGGCAGTGGCGCCGCTCGGAAGGAGATGCCGCAGCTCGTGCGGAGGGCGTTCCGACGGACGCCAGAGGGGACAGAGGCGGAGGTTCCAGGTCCGGTGGCTGCTGTGGACGCTGCGGTGGCGGCCACAGGCGCACAGCGTGCGGAAGCGGTCGGTGCGACAGCGGAGGCAACGTGCGCGAGGGCAGCGGCGGGGCTGACGGCGAGCGACGCGGCGGCGGTCACCGCACAGGGGTCGCTGCTGCATCAAGCGGGTGCTGGGATCGATCATGGGAGTGCCGCCACATCAAGGGGGTTCTGGGAGTGCACTGACACTGAGATTGTCATCCCCTACGTGCCTGCACATGCCGGGCCCTTCATAGAGACAGAAATTCGGCGAACTTCGGATTTTCTTCGCACATTCAACCTCGACGGCGGAGTGGCGAAAGGCGGCAGCATGGCTTCCCGTCCAGAGGCCTGCGCTTTCCTGCCGCACGGCCTACGCTTACCGTCCCGCGCGTGCGCCACCGCCGTGCTTGCGCCGCAGACGCGCCTCACGAGCTTGTTCCTGGGGGGGGATGTGCAGCCGCATGACGACGTGTCTGGCGCCTCGCTCGCCGCGGTGCTGGCGGGGCTGCCGTCTCTGCGGGCGCTCGGCCTGCGTGCGTTGGGCATGCCTTCGTCCAACTTTGCTGAAAACCCTGTGCTACCGGTGCTGCATGCGCTTCGGTGGTGGTGCGAAACATGGGCGCCTGCACTTGTGAAGCTCCTTCTGGCGCGGGAGGGCCATGCGGTGCCGCTCGAGCGGCTGTCGCTCGAGCTGCTGCACGCACTGGGAGACTCCGCAGGCACCGCTGGGGAAGCGGCTGCGGTCGAGTACACCGCCAAAGTTGGGCACGTCGTTGGCGCAATCGGGCGCCTGACTACTCTGACGTCCCTTGATTTCGCTGTCAGTCCTGTGGCCGTTGCCCCCGGCGAGCTCATGCAATCACTGTCGGAGGCGCTGGGCGGGCTACGGAGGCTGCGGTGGCTGCGGCTGTCCATTGCGTGGGACAGTGGGGTAGTAGGCACGTTGGTGCTGAGCCTGCGGCAGTTGAGTCAGCTCACGGAGCTGCAGCTGCGGCTCAAGTCCCGTAGGGGGGCGCCTCTGAGTGTGCACGGCCTGGGGAGGGTGGTGCTGTGGCTGGAGGGGGCCATGGCTGGCTGGAGCTGCAGCGGGGTTGCTGGGAAGCGCTGTGCATGTGGGGGTACGGATCGGGAGAACAGTCCCAATGCTCCCAGGCTGGCGGCGCTGCAAATTCTGAGGCTGGGCCCGTTCTCGGAGGGGTTTCAGAGCACGGTGGAAGAGGTGGAGAGGGCGGGGCGGCACTGGAAGGCGAGCAATGGGTCTTCCAGGCTGCTGGATGGTGTGTGTGTCACTGCGCAGCATGCGGAGTGGCTGGAGGCGGCTGGGGAGCTGCAGCGGGTGGTGGCGAGCGGCAGAGGGAGGCTGTATACTGTGCTTGGCTGACAGTCACCGCGGCCTGCGAACGTATCTCACCTGTGGCTGCTGCACAGCGGTAGCAGTCTGACTGGTGGCCTGGCTGGGACAGTGTGTAGTGGTTGCCTGGCATAGCAGATTGGTACCCTCATGATAGAGCTTTCAGCCCCGTTGCATGCACTCCCTAGATTGACATCCAGGGTGTGGTCCATGCATTTGACCGGAAGAAGCCGTGTGTGTCCGTATGTGTTATTGCGTTGCAGCGGTCGGCATTGCATGCAACTGAGCGCAAGCAGCAGCTGCTCACATGTTGTTGAAGGTAGTGGAGCTGCCGCTAGGAGCTGCAGCTCCGGATCTAGCTGCCTTGGCTGTGGCCACAGGTGTCAAGGCCGGTACAAAACGCTGTGACTCCCTGCATGCCGTGGCTGCACGGCCATGGGGCCGATGCTGTTCGCAGTAGTTGTCATATGTGTCAATGGATAGCCTGCGTGCGTTTGTGCTACACAAATGTACAACGTTGACTTCCCGGCGCTGATCACGCAGGGAAGGGACAAGCAGGCCGTCGCATCGCAGAATGTACATCAACTGCAGAACTTCATTCAAGAAGGATACTGTCTGTGGAGAGTAACACAGCAGCCCATCACCTAGCGCTCGAGCGCGCTCCCAGGAGGTTGTGTGTGCACAGTCAAACAAGCGAAAGATACGGTGGCTACGCGGGATACGCGCTAGGTGCATTTCGGCATGCCGGTTCGATTCAACCGTACAAGGCTGCGAGCGACGCAGGCAAAGATTGGATGGGCCCCAAACACAGTGTCCCTGCCATTCAGCATGATTTTGTTTTTCAAAACACACAGTAGCGGCACTTTGCGTGGAGTTGCATCGAGTCTCTTTCGAAGCATTTGGAGCTCGTTGCCCTATCTCATTGCAGTTTTCTGACGCGGGGCTTGAAGCGTAGCGGCAATATGAGCGATGCTGACGATGTTTTTCTGTGCTGCAAAAAGAGGGGAGGCCCTTTGTGGCTTCAAGGCGTCCGCAAGCTGCCCAACCCGACCATCTCTCGCAGCGAACAGCTATCTACCATCAAGGAGAATTTGGCCGAGGCTCGCATCGATACGAAATCGAGAATACCCAGCCTCGGTCTATCTGCCTTTAATGCCTGGCTCTCGGCTGTAGATGCGGAAGACAAGGAACTGACGCATCTATCTGCGCAGCAGCTCGCGCAGACGCTCACGGTGTGTGCCGGAGACATTCCTATTAAAATTTTTTGCTATGTATTGGGAGCCTCGTGGTGGTTGCGAGTTTGTGGAGTCCTGTACATCACAACGGCCTTCGGTGACATGACACCTGCTATCTGCTGGATGGACGATTTCCCATCGATGCATCGCGATGTGATCACATCTCCTGATTCACGATGCCATATCTGTCCGCAAGCGTCTGCACGCGCATGCTTCAGTGCACCTTGACATGTCTGGTCCATGTACCCAGCCAGACCGGTACGTTTGGTTCAAGTTGCCAAGAATGGCAGCAGCTGCCTCTGGAGATCGGTCCCTGCGGACACACGTGGTGGGCAGTTGAACACATTCAATGGCATTCACGTATACAAGTGCGTAAATCTAATGACACATTACATGCTATGAGCAGGTATGTGTGATGAGTATCTGGTCATGCATACCTGCCGTGGACTGTAGGCTGAACACGTGTCTCATACTAGTAGCCATGCCATGCGCAGGTCCTGTGCGCCATGGCTGCGCTGTGCCACCCCACAAGCGCTACTAGCTTTACTGACAGCATGCGCTGATGACGGCATGCGGCGGCTTGAAACTTCGTATAGTGTTTTCCGATCTGAGACACATGGGTATCAGCACTGCCAGCACTAAGCAGGCACCGCTGTTGAGCACGCACCGGCATGGCAAGCCTGATCCGATGCATCTGTAACTTGCCGTGGCGCTGTAAGGACATTTTGCGATGGCACGTTCTTCAAACTCGGGTCCAGCATTCACACTTGCTCCAACAAAGCAGGTGATCGCCAACCTGTGAGAAGTGCAGGCGGCAGACTTCCTGAGAGATGTGCAGCTGCTGCGAGAGGTGTGTGCTGCACAGAGAGGCCGCATCCTGGCAATCCGGCCGTGTTCCGCCCAGGATGCGGGCGACCCCGCACCGCATGCGGTGCCCAGTCCGGTGTACTTCAGCGACGAAGGCGGGGGCCCTCTGCGATGGTTTGAACAGGTGCGTCCAAGACATCGGTCCTTGTTGGTCACCATGCGTTGGTCACCATTCCTGCATGGAGCGGGCGCTCAAAACGCATGCCTCCAATGGGAACCTGGCTTCACACCGCACCTGGAGTTGCTGGCTGCTAGTCGGGTCTATTCATGCACACAGCAATTAACTCGAGACGATTTGCATCAGTACCCGCCCCAGGGGATATACCGGCGCAGCACTCCCAAACAAGGCGCAGAGAACATTTCAGACAATTCCTGTGTTGCACTGTGCACTGTGATAGATCAAGGCCCTAGCAGTGCCGAGGGACACCCTGTCTGTGTCAGCGCACGTGTCGTTGCGTCACGGGGCTGCCATATGCGCATGCCGTCCATGCACGCTCACACATTTTGATGGAAGCGCCATGCTGTGCAGTTGGCTGCTGATCTGCCCGAGGCTGTCCTGTGGACGCTGCTGCGGCAGGCCGTGGGATGCCCTAAGCACATCGGCGACGGCGGCATGGACGACTGGCTGCTTGCGTTGCCCCCGTCACGGATGGCGTTCTGTGCGCGTGCATGCTCGCCATGCATTGAACTTCGCGGAGCATTCCACGCTCGGGCCTCGGACGACAGCAAAGCGCGGCGCGTCGCGGTGCTTGTTGGGGAGCTGCATCGGCAGCTGCGGAATGAGGTGGTGGGGGGTGTGAACGTCCAGCTGCGGGAGGTGTTCGTGCGGTTACCGCCACATCATCACGGTGCAGCAATGCCGGGACCGGGGCTGGAGAGCCTGCTGGGCGCTGTGTGTGCTCTGCCGCAGCTGCGCACGCTGCACCTGGGGCTGCACGGGTCTAACCTCAACAACAAGACGATGATGTGCATTGCGCGCAATCTCCAGGCGGCCAGCGGCTTGGAGTCGCTCGCCGTTCAGGCGTTCACGAAAGAGATGCAGGAGCCTGCGATCGACACCACCGTGGAGGGCGAGGGCGACGTCCCGGGTGCGAACCTCACGCCGCTGCAGCGCGAGCTCTGGGAGACCTTCACCGACCTGCTGAGCCTGGAGACCCTCAAGCTCGTGAACCTGCGCGGGTTTGAGGAGGCGATCGGGGTGGCGCTCTGCAAGAGCCTGCCCATGATGCCCGCGCTGCGCAATCTGCACGTCGTGGACAGCATCGTCCAGCGTGATGTCACTGCCATCCTCAACAAGTCAAGGGGGGGCCTACCAGATCTCATGCACATCCACATCGGACCGACCCCGGCCCATGGCACGTTCGTACCACGGAACGGTGTGGTGACCCGCTCAGGCTCCGATTCGGGGGATGGCAGGCGAGTTCGCCAGACCTTCCGCCGGGTTCCAGCCGACGCAGATGCGTCGGCAAGCAGCGAGTACACGCTGCCGCCGACCGGGTGGGAGGTGCTCAGAAGTGATCTGGGCGTGGAATGTGTGGACTCAGGTCTCGGCTCGCCCCTGAAGCAATGCTACACAGACTTGACCTTCCGAGATTTCCACCTCGACGGTGGCATTTGGGGGCCCCTGGATGGAGAACTGCTGGACCTGCGGCACGGCCTGCGCTTCCCGACCAGCAAGTGCGCCGCGGCAGTGCTCTCGGCACAGGTGTTCCTCACGCACGTGTTCCTCGGAGGAAGCGTGCAGCCGAAGGATGATTTTGATGGAGAGGCGCTGGCCGCGGTGCTGGCGGGGCTGCCGGCGCTACGCTCGCTCGGCTTGCGCGCAGCGGGCATGCCCCCGGCGGCGCTCCACTGCGTCGTGGATGTGCCGTGGCACGCGTTCCCGGCGAGTGTGCAGACATGGTGTCAGAACTGGGTGCCTCCGCTGGTGAAGCTGCTGCGCGCACGCGACGGCCACGCTGTGCCGCTGGAGCGGCTATCGCTGGAGCTGCTGCACCCGCTGGGGCCGGCTGCGGGCATCGTTCCAGCAGAGGTGTCAGAGGAGTACACCGCGGATGTGGGGAGGGCTGTTGCTGCGATTGGGGGCCTGGTGGGGTTGACATCGCTAGATCTGGCTGTGAGCGCAGTGGCGGTGGTCCCTGATGTGCATGTGGTCGCGCTGTCACAGGGTCTGACTTCGCTGTGCAACTTGCGCTGGCTCCGGCTAGGGTTGCCGTGGGAGGCGTCCACGGATGGGGACAAGCTGTTTCGCAGCCTGCGGCAGCTGAGTCAGCTGACGGAGCTGCAGCTGCGGCCGGCTAGCCGCACGGGGTCTGCCATGGGTATGAGTGTGCTGAGAAATGTTTTACTGGGGCTTGAGCGGGCCGTCGCAGCTGCGAGCGTCGGAGGTAGTGCGGTGCGAGGGGATCGAGCAAGCGCTAAGTCTCCCGGATTGGTGTCATTGCGAGTTGTGAGGCTGGGGCCGTATGCTAAGGGGTTTGAGCATGCGGTGCAGCAGGTGCAGAGGATGGGGCGGCATTGGCAGACGGCCAAGGGTACGTCGAGCCTGCTGGGCGCTGTGTGTGTGTCAGCGCAGCATGCCGAGTGGCTCGACGCTGTGGGGGAGCTGCAGCACGTCATGGGCATTGTGAGTGACAGGCTGTACATAGCGCTCGGGTGATGGGGACCGCCGACAGTGGGTAATTGGCCATGCGCCGCGAAGCAGGCTGACGACCACACCTGCTTCGGTGTGTCTGTGCAACATGGCCTCTGGGAAGTAATAGGTGAAGACGATCATCTTCTTATAATGGCCGCGTGGCGTTCAGTGTCGTGGGTTTCAGGCGACTTACTCCATGCGCCACACACTGTACATACGCATGGCTGTACCCAAGGCTTGTAAGGGTCTGCAGCATTCTTGTACCAACGCCCACAGAGTGCGCAGCTGATGGGAGATTTGGTTGCTGCCGGCGCTGCCGAGTTCCAAGTCGCTGTGCCCTGTGTGTAGCCATACACTGGCATTGCTTGCATGTGCATCATCTGGCAGTCCAAGGTGCGTGTGATTGAGTTGCCGGCCTTCAACCAAGGCCCCCTGCTGCTGCCTCGTCGGAGACAGTGCCGTCTGCGCTCTTCTGGCACAGGCCTGGCAGGAGGCAGATAGTTTGCACGCCCTGGCGCAGTACCTGCACATTCAACCCAGTCAGACCGGTCAGTCGGATCTCTTGTGTTGTGCCACCATGGGCCCTGCAGGCGATGTTTGCTGACTTTGGAAGTTGGGAACGGCTGGAGCATGCATGGCGTGTGGGTTTTGAAACGTGGTGGTGATCGATGCATGAAAGCAATTGTCTATACATGACTGAACACCTTCGGCGCAGCGTTGACGTGCAGCGTACCGAGTACATATTAATTTTGGCCTCGGCGTCACAGTGCTGGGATGTGGCGTAGACATAGGCCTCGTGAGCTGAAGGCAATTATCCGCGCGGCTGTAACACATATGTCTCCAGGGGATGTCCGGAATCGATCGGTTGACATATTTTCAGGACAGGGACCACGCTTGCTGAAGCTTCATGAAGTGGAAGCAAAATTGCGCATGGCTACAGGGGCTGTAGGCAACAGCATGTCGTTGCAAATGTAACCAGCTGCTAGCCGAGCGAAGCGTGCTGCTATCTCAACGAAGGATTTTCTTTATTCAGATGCGTGGCTATCTCTGCAGTGACATTGGTGCCGCCTCGCGTTTGATCGTCCTGTGTATCTGATACGTGCCGACCCTGGGTCAAAGTCCAATGTTAGAGATGGAAAATAATGAGTACACATTCGTGTCTTGTAAGGAAAGAGGAGGTCTTTTATGGCTTCAAGGTGTACGCAAGCTGCCTGAGGCGACTGTATCTCGTAGCGAACAGCTTTGCACCATTAAAGATGCTTTGGCAGAAGCTGATCCCGGCACCAAATCGAGCATTCCTAACCTAAATTTTTCAGATTTTAATGCTTGGCTCTTGGCCGTGGATGCGGATGACAAGGAGCTGGCGCATCTGTCTGCGCGGGAACTCGCCCAGGTCCTCACGGTGTGTGCCAGACACCCCGTAACGCCAGGCCAACCTGACTAACTACTTTAAATCACATCTCGTGACGGGCAATGTGTTAAAATATTGCTGACGTCATGCCAGGTCTGCTGATGCCCGACGCCATGTCTGTTTGAACGACCATCCTCCAGTGCTCATGGCCCATGTTGCTCAGGGCCCATGCGTTTCCCCCTTGTGCGTACCAATGCTCGCATGGATTTAGTCAGACCTGTGCTCTGGGTCAGCAAGGGCGGCAGCCGAGACATGATTGAGTGCCATTGGCGTCCCACAGCTGTAGCTGCAGGGTGGGCACCAGCTCATGGTCCACCTCCTCCACAATGTAGAATGAAAGACCATGCACACGCCCTGCACGGCTCTATGCGATTCATTCCTGATCAAGCTTGATCGCCTCGGCGATGTCCACTTCCCGTGGTGTACGCTTCAGTCAGTGACACCCGCTGTCACCTTAAGTCAATTGCAGCTGCGACTGGCAGCATGCAGCCTCGTTCGTTTCCAGTTTTGCAGGATGTGGCACCCCATCATGAGATCGCATGTGCCCTTTGGGTGAGAAACGCCATCACCACTTCCAGAGTCGAGCACATGGCTTTTGCACGTGTAGCAGGCACTTGCCATTGCACGTGGCAAGACGAGACGGCCACCACAGCGTTGGCACTTTTCCCACATGCTCACTTGTTCATGCGCATTCCTCGCATTCCTCGCACTCGGCTCCATGCTTACAACGGCTCTTTGTAACCCCAGGTAGGGAACTCCTTCAACATTGGTGGTGTGTAGGCGGCAGACTTCCTGAAAGATGTGGCGCTGCTGCGAGAAGTAGCTGCTGCACAGAGAGCCCGCATCCTGGCGATCCGGTCGGACTCTGCTCAGGATAGGACCTCTGCCGCACCACACGTACAGTGTAGTCAAGTCTACTTCCGCAAAGAAGGCGACGGACCGTTGCGCTGGTTTGAGCAGGTGAGACTTGGCCGGTGGTCTCTGTTGCATGCCGTTGCGCCTGGAGAACTGAATATTCTCAGCACCGCGGTGAGACAGGGACAGTGAGACAGAGCAAGCTGGCGGAAGCTTTGCCTGTACAGCTCGTTGCGGCATTTCACCCGCTCCTGAGAACACTGTCTTCGACTACTAACCATGTCTTTTCTTTCATCAGTGCAGCAAGTCAAGCATACAGACCTGAATGCATCCTTGGGCGCCTGGTATGCCGGCCGCATATCTACATGCCTGGCCGTGAGAGACTTGCACCTGCAAAGAACGATACCAGCTGGGGTCAATCCTGCCTTAGAACAATTATTGGGTGCTCAGCGTAACAAACATGAGATAATGAAAACTCCGAGCTATGCAGTTGGCGGACGAGCTTTCGGAGGCTGTACTGTGGGCGCTGCTGCGGGAAGCTGTCGGCTGCCCAAAGCACATTGGCGACGGCGGCATGGATGACTGGCTACTATCGCTGCCCCTGGCGCGGATGGTGTTCTGCGTGCGTGCATGCTCACCATGCATTGACGTCCGCGGAGTTTTCCACGCTCGCGCCTCAGACGACAGCAAAGCCCGGGGCATCGCGGAGCTTGTGGCAGAGGTGCAGCGGCAGCAGCAGGAGAGGGTGGTGGGCGGCGTGAGCGTCCAGCTGCGGGAGGTGTTTGTGAAGCTGCCGCCACAACAGCAAGGCTCATCGATGCCGGGGCTCGCCCGCCTGCTGGGCGCTGTGTGTGGTCTGCCGCAGCTGCGCACGCTGCACCTGGGGCTACACGAGTCCAACCTCAACTCGAAGACGGTGTCATGCATAGCACGCAACCTACGGGCCGCCAGCGGCTTGCTGTCGCTCACTGTTGAAGGGTTCACAAAAGAGCAGCAGGAGCCCGCGGAGGATAGCACTGTCGAGGAGGAGTGGGAGAGCGATGCCGCCACTGCGAAGCTCACGCCGCTGCAGCGTGAGGTCTGGGAGGCCTTCAGAGACATGCACAGCCTGGAGGCCCTCAAGCTCGTGAACCTGCGCGGGTTTGAGGAGACGATCGGGCCGGCGCTGCGCAAGAGCCTGCCCACCATGCCCACGCTGCGCCGCCTGCACTTCGTGGACAGCATCTTCCAGAGGGACGGCACGGCCATCCTGTACAGGGCGACGCGGAAGCTTCCGCATCTCATGCACATCCACCTCGGATCGACCCCGAGTAGCAGTGCGGTTATCGCTAAGACGGGCGGCGCGGCACAGGCAGTCAACAATGAGAACTGTGTGCGTGCCTCTGGGGCGATGCGAGTCCGGCAGACGTTCAGCCCAGTCCCGGCCGGCAGGAAGGCGGCTGCAAGCGGCGAGCACGCGCCTGCGCGGAATCAGTTGCACCTGGTCAGCACAGAGATGGGCGCCGCAATCGTTGACCAGCCATCCGGCAGGGGCCTTGCCTACGCGTACAAGGACTCCAGCGTTCACAGTTTCCACCTCGATGGCGGCATATGGGGATACATGGCTTGCGACCCCCTGGACCTTCGGCACGGCCTGCGCTTCCCGACCAGCAAGTGCGCCGCGACCGTGCTGTCGCCACAGACTCTGCTCACGCACCTCTTCCTCGGCGGCAGCGTGCAGCCGCATGACGATCTGGGCGGGGGCGTCCTCGCCGCAGTGCTGGCTGGGCTGCCGGCCCTGCGCTCGCTCGGCCTGCGCGCTGCGGGCATGCCCCCAGCGACGCTTGACCGCGTGGCTGACATGCCGTGGGAGTCGTTGCCGGTGTGCATGCAGCAGTGGTGTCAGCACTGGACGAGTCCGCTGCTGAAGCTGCTGCGCGCGCGGGAGGGCCACGGGGTGCCGCTGCAGCGGCTGACGCTCGAACTGCTGCACCCGCTTTGGCCCGCTGCGCGGGATGCCGCGGAGGAGGTGGCAGTGGAGTACACCGCAGATGTGAGCAGGGTTGTTGCTGCGATTGGGGGCCTGGTGGGGTTGACATCTCTGGATCTGTCCGTGAATTCAATGGCTGTGGTGCCTGCTCTGCATGTTGACGCGCTGTCGCAGTGTCTGACTTCCCTGTGCAACTTGCGCTGGCTCCAGCTAGCCATGCCGTGGGAGGCGGCCACGGATGGGGACAAGCTGTTTCGCAGCCTGCGGCAGCTGAGTCAGCTGACGGAGCTGCAGCTGCGACTGACTAGCCGCAGGGGGGCCGCCATGGGAATGAGTGCGCTGAGAAATGTTGTACTGGGGCTGGAGCGGGCCATGGCGGCTGCGAATGTCGCAGGTAGTGCAGTGCGTGCGGACAGCGCAAGCGCTGAGTCACCGGGATTGGTGTCATTGCGAGTTGTGAGGCTGGGGCCGTACGCGAAGGGGTTTGAGCATGCGGTGCAGCAGGTGCAGAGGATGGGCCGGCATTGGCAGACAGGCAAGGGCACGTCGAGCCTGCTGGGCGCTGTGTGTGTGTCAGCGCAGCATGCCGAGTGGCTCGACGCTGTGGGGGAGCTGCAGCACGTCGTGGGCAGTGTGAGTGACACGCTGTATGTAGCGCTCGGGTGATGCGGACCGCGGCCGGCGTCGCGTCAGCTGTGCGTAGCGGTGCGGGGTGATGCATGCGCCTGCTTCACTGTGTTTGTGCTTTGGCTGGAATGCGCCTCTGGGGCTGCACTGACAACCGTTGCAGGGCTACGCTCCACAAAGCAGTAGAGTAATTTGGCAGACATGCGTGGCAATCCTCTGCCAGTGGTGTTGTTGGGGACTGCGAGTAACACTGTCAATTCGCTCTGAGATGATGGTTGTGTGTCTCTCTGAGTCACCCCTGTTGTCCAGAGTCCGTGATGTCAGTGGACTTGTTCTGTGCATCACACTGTATGGATAGGTTTTCTGATTCCGTTGCACAGCCCTGGGTTCCCTGTGCAACCGATACACATTTTCTGTCAGCGCAAGCTCAACTGGCCGTTTGCTCCAAGTGTTCTTCGCTCACAGTTACGAGTTACATCCTTGTTGGACACTACACCTCCAGCGATCTCCTGCCTGACACCGAATCGGGGTCAGCACACATGCCCTGACTTCGCAGCTGAAGCCAGCATGTTCGCTATCATGATGTTGGTAAACCTGCAGCGGAAGATAGCAAGCCTCTACGTGTATCTGCACCACAGATGCGATGTACTGTGACCAGAGGCCACGTTGCGCAGGGCAGCAGTGGCGGTCGAGTGCGGCCACGGCATGGGGAGGCATCACTAGTGATCACTGCAGGCCATGCCCGTGGCCATGCATGCTGGATGCTGTGGCCGGCCCCGCGACGTCTTGGCGCCGACTAGTCGGCACCACAGTCCCCAGCGCCTGCATGCATGCTGCGCTGGTTCAGTATGCTGTGGGTTTGCGCTGCCGTTCGTAATGCTTGTGGATGGTGTTGACTGTGCGTGCGTTTCATGGCAAGATGCAGGGTGACCATGCTGCTTGTGATTGTTTGTTTGGTTACATGCTTGAGCTCCCTTCCCTCAGCGCTACTGGGGTCTTGATCTAGTGTTACACGGAGATGAACGCAAGAGCCCGGCAGCGAGGGTAACAGCAGGAAAGCAGACAGCCAAAACCCTTGATCTAGTGTGGCCCAGGGCAGCAATGTGACAGGCGGGGTAACCCGGCCACCGCCGTGACAGGACGGTGAGCTTCTTATTATGGCCACAATTTGTTCAGAGTGACAGTCACAGAGGCTGCATAGGGCAAGATGGGTGCAAGTGCCCCATCGAAGAAGCCCGGTATTGGGGATGAACATGTTGCAACATCTGGCGAGTCGCGCCAGATTCCGTAGACGCCATCTCCATGCATTCTCAGATTTACAGAGCGGTTGAATCCCATGGCCAGGCCCATTTGAACATCCAGCTGCAGCATTGTGCTAAGGAGTGGAGAATGCACGCTCATAGCAGCAGAGCTCTGCAGTGCCATGTATCAGACCGCCATGTACTCTCGCTGGACCTTATATTGGTTGATTCGTGCGGAAGCCTGGACTGGTGCTTTCATCGCTCGGTCGCATTGTACCCACTGCGCCCTTGCTGGCGACACACGCACAGTACTACTTAGTACCTACGCTCGCCTTGAGTCATGACGTACAAAGAGGAGCTCGCTGCTGTCTTTGTGTGCCTACGAGAGGCAGACGGTCCGTTGTGGTTGCAAGGCGAAGAAGAGCTGCCCCAGGCGACGGTCAAACGGAGCGAGCAGTTGTCGACAATCAAAGAAGCTCTGAACGATATCGAAGTCACCACAAAGTCATTTATCCCTAATGTTGATGTTGGCGGTTTCGATGCCTGGATTTCGGCGATTGCTGCGAAGGACAAAGCCCTGGCGCATCTGTCAGCTCAGCAGCTGGCGCAGACGCTCACGGTGCGGACGCTCACGCTGTTGGTCCAGATGTACAAGCCTACACTGTACTTCACGCTGTTGGTTTGGAAGGGATATCCGGACCGATGAGTGCATGGTATCCGTTCCGCGTTCACTCATGTTGACCGACGCTGCGAGACCCCGAGGGCTCCATCGATCGTCGTGAGGCAGCACCCGAGTCTCACTCTTTCACGCACTATGAAACACAGAATGCTTGCATTCTGGTGCCTTAACGCTTGGTTTTGTGAGTTTCAGTTCCCAGGACTTGTTTGGTGCTTTCACTTTGGAGGGCTTTCGTCGGTTCCGAGGCTTCAGCAGCAAGCTCGAGCAGTGCCCTGCAGGGCTTTGACCAAGCCCCGACGTTCCCTATGGCCGTCCCATGATTTCCTTGCTGCTGTTACATAATTAACACACATGGTGCCCGAGCAGCTGCACGCAGACCATGAAATAGAATGCGCCAGCTGACTGCAGTATGCATGGCCACCAAAAGTGCGCCAGTGTGCATTCGCACAGTGGCTCCAGCTGGGCCCAGCGTGCCAGACCTAGGCGTTCGGATACATGCAAAAGGTAGCCTGTTGATGCTGCATCAGCACGGATGCTCTCATACAATCGGTTGTATTGTTTTGTATGTCCGTTCATGGCGCGGTGCTCGAGGAGGTTCGCTGCACTGATGAACAGTCCATGCATGGCGTCGACGTGGAGAACTGCGCACAGGACGCACAGGAGAGTGTAGCATGCTACAGTCTGGGCCTCGTGCAGCCAGGGCTGATGTTGCGAGGCATATGCATGAGCACTGCCGCTGACGTGTGTAACACAGTGACAGATCTGGGACCCAGCAGCGCCGAGGCAACAGGCCGCTGATGTGTGCAGGCGGCAGACCTGCTCGGAGACGCGGCGCTGGTCCAGGAGGTGGCAGCGGCGCAGCGGCCCCGCATACTCGCGGTCAAGGTGCCCCGGACGGATCCGAATCAGGGAGCCACGTCCAGCGGTCAAGGCCCCGGCGGGCCGTCTGCTACCGGTGCCTGCAGTGATGCCGCCACCGGCAACAGGAAGGACGGCAGCAG
>JALKAD010000138.1:377763-398543 GCA_024500015.1 Ulva compressa | reverse complement strand
TGTCGCGACATGTCCGCGCGACTCCACTTGTAGGCACAGACCCGGGTAGCGCCTGAAGCTTCTCGAGGGGTATGTGCAGCGGAACAGTTCTGAACTGCGCTGGGAATTCACGCTGCCTTTATGTCCTTCAGACTGTGAGTCTGCGTGGTGTACCAAGTCAATTCCAATGTTGCTTAATTGGCCGAGGATCATATCATGCCACAGCCTGAGGCTCGTACAGTGTTCGAAGAATTTTCCATTCATGATGGCTGAAGGGGGATTACGCAGAGGCCTATCCCCCACGGTTGCATCGTCATTACACACAGACTCTTCCCCCGCGGTCGCAGCGGCCCCCGCAGCGTGGCGGCCTGATGGCCTTCCTTACCACGCACATAGCGCTGCTCGACGCGAAGGCATTATAATGCACCCGCTTGGCCGCTCCCATGTGAGCGGTGCGGCGGATGCAGCTGGCGCGACCACTGAGAAGGGGAACGACAGATGCGCGCCTAATATGACGCCATTGTTCGTGCCCAGTTCATCCCGCCGCCGCTCATGCATCAGACATATGGCAGAGCCGGGCCGGAGGCGTACAAGTTCCTCCATGCGATGGCGGAAGTGGTGGCAGGGCATGGCGCGGTCTCCAAGCGCACTTGCATGGTCAATGCCATACGTGATCTGTCCAATCCGCTGTGCCCGTCCCGCGCCAAGTTGGTCGGACGGGCGCTTCTGCCGGGCCTGGATATCCCCACTCACGGCCTGCCGGCGCTGACGTGCCATCGCGGATAGTCCGCCGCCCAAGGCATTTTCCCCTCGTCCTCCGGCACACACTACAGCCAGCGCCTCCCCGGCACACGCTAAAGCCTTAACAGCAGGCTCCAGGTGCAGTGCGGCAGCAGCCGTCGGGCGGTCGTGTAGCGGGAGGTAAGCACCACAAAGTCGTGACATCGCAATCATTGCTCGCAGGCAGGCCTGATGGCAGGCAAGCCTGGAATTTGCCAACCACATGAGCGGCTTCACTCACCACGGTCTCCTCAAACAGCTCTCACACTCCATTCACCGGTGATGCATATGCTTACGGCACGGTTCACTACACACTCAGAACTGATCGAACCGCGGTGCTCTGTGGTGGAGGCTCCGGCACCAGGTAGTCTGGGGCCATGGAAAATGGCTGTCACACGTTGCCACGTGGCCGCGGTCTGTCGTGGGTCAATCCCGGGACCGTGCTGGCTGCTGCCACCGGCCATGCACCGGCTAGGCGCCGCGTCCCTCCCCCCCCCGTGCCTAGGCATGACCTGTAAATAGACTGTGTGATGATGCGTTCTGTTGGTGTGCTGTGTGTTGGTGCTGCTGCCTGTTTTCCTTGTCAGCGCGACTCATCCTGCTGCGTGAGGGGGTCCGTGCTGCTTATGATTGTTTGTTTGGTACCGTGCTTTCTTCCCTTGGCTGGGGCCGAGATCTAGACCCTATCACCGTGTAACACACTCAGAATTCCTCCACCGGACTGGCAGTACGAGTCTGCAGGAGAAATCCAGACCAGATTTCGAGCATTCCACGTGCCGAACTTGTGCAGCACTGGATACAATACCAGCGAGGGTATCATATCCTTGCACGTGCAGATGATTCTGCCGGAGACTGCAAGCCTGCACGTGCCACGCAGTGGTGCATGCGTGCTGCCGCATTCGGCCGTATACAAACAGCTTAAAGATCACCGGTGTCAAGCGCCAGTTTGCTGCGGCTCCTCCGCGCAGTCAGTTTGCAGGGCGTGCGGTGCTGCCTGGGCGCACTCTCCCATTGGACGGTCTACGGGCGGCCGCTGGCCGCTGTGACGGGCTGAAGGCCGCAGTTGCATGTTTGTGTGCTCGCCCGCCCCTGCTTCCCCACGTTTGGCCGCGGGCTGTCTAGGGGGCTGGCGGGGTACAGGCACGGGGGCCCTCCGTGTCCTCGCCGCTACATTTTTCCACAGGAACGGATCCCTGGGCAGTGCATTGGAGCCTTGCGTGTCCTCGCTCTGCCTGCCGCGTCTGCTGGGACACTGCCGCGGGGCGGGTCCGCCCTGCACTGGGGGGTGGGCACCCCCGGGCTCGCATGCGGGGTGCATGTCGGGGCGTGGGCGTGGGAGTTCACGGGTCGTGCTGGTTGCAGTGGCGCTGGTGCAGCGGTGAGTTGGAGGGTGGGGTGTGGAGGGTGATATCGATGCGGCCAGGCATGCTGGCGGACAGTGGTGAAAGGTGCAGCCAGTTGAAGTGCTTGGCCTTGGCGTTGTTGGCGCGGTGGTTGAAATCGGTGGTGTGTGGATCTGTCGGGTTGTTATGTCTTGTGCATCTGTGCATGTTGCGGCATGTTGCTGCCTGCTTGCAGAGGTTTGGTCGCTTGCTTGCAAGCTGTGGCCCTCGCTGCCGGAGTTTTATGTTCACCGCCATGTAACATTCACAACGATCACGCTTAACGCCTGCTAGACACTCTGCTGCCTATGTTTCGCCAATTATATGCATTGTAGTCACCTATTAACACCCGCATGTGCGTGCGCAAGCCGTGTCGGACGGTGCATCACCGTTTGGGACAGGTCAGTTCCAACAGCCACTCAGAAGATTACATGGGATGTATTTTACTTAAGACGGGAGTGGCGACGGTGGACTGAATGGCTCAAGAGCGCTCTGGCCTGTGGTGCCTACAGGGGTCTGCAGCGCTGCCAGTGCTGCGGACCGGAGGATGTGCAGAGTTGGGATGCTTTAAGGCTGAAGCAAGCTGCAGCTTTAGGCTGCAGCACGTGCCACCCAGAGTGGAGGTGTGTTGCTAGTGTTCCATAGCTAAGATCCCGTCAATGCGCGCCTGTGGTGACGTGTTACACAGTGACACGCATAGGCTTGCGTCGCGCATAGGCTTGCGTCGTGGCCTCCCCCCGCCTCCGCCCGTTGGGCTCTGATCCCCCGCCTCCCCCCCCCCCCCACCCCCCCCCCCCCCCGTCCCTCCTCCTCCCTCCCTCTTCCCTCCTGCCCGCGCACGACCGCCATTTCTCCTCTGCCCCCCTTCCCGGCCACCGCTCGTACAGCCTGGCTGGCTGTGGCTGCAGCCCCTGGGACCGGTGCCTCGCAGCTTCGGAGATGGCCGTAGCGCGCGGCTGCGCGCCCATGTAGCCTGATGGTGTCGAGTAGGCGCCCGCCAGTGGGCCTGGAGCGTGCTGACTGTGTTTGGGGTGCGCATGGAGTGTGTGGTACTGCGCGGTGCTGCGCTCGGTTCATGCGTTGTTTGTGTGTGTATGTGTGTGTATGTGTGTGTTGGTCGTGCACATGTGTGTGTTTGCTTTCATGACAGCGCAAGTTTGAACGAAATCGTTCTGGCATTTGCTCGTGCGGAGAGTAGCCTTGGTACTTGCGATGGGCTGTCTGTCTTTTTGCGTGTTGCCTGGTCTGTTGCCTCGGCGCTGCTGGGTCCTAGATCTATCACTGTGTAACACACAGTGACACGTGGGTTAGCACTCAGCACCTAGCGCGGAGGCAACAGAGCAGCCCACAGGCAAACAGAGCAGCCAACACTGTGGCCCAACAGGCAAACAGAGCAGCCAACAGGCAAACAGAGCAGCCAGCAGGCAAACAGAGCAGCCAACAGGCAAACAGAGCAGCCAACAGGCAGACAGAGCAGCCAACAGGCAAACAGGCAAACCACACCGGGCCCCAAGGCCACCAGCCGCACGAGCAAATGCAAAAATGGACCAGTGCCGAAACGAAAACACAGGCATGCGCACACAAGTATTGTAAGAATGGAGCGCAGCATTGCGCAGCCCTGATACACGCTGAGGATAGGTAGAAGGCACCTGTGATGCCTATGGTGCAGATGTACATGACTTCGAGGGTTGAAAGTGCTCAGAGTGGCTCCTCAAGGTGCGGGCGGCTGGAGAGTTCTTCCTGTGGACCACCATCGCACCAGGCCCATGGCATCTCTCTGAGCGGTTATAGGCAGTAGTAGAGGACTGGGCTCCACATGCCCCCCGTGTACCCAACAACTCCATCGTGTGACCACTGGCATGGATGCGTTCATCCAGGGTAGGACAAGCTGCAGCCGGCATAAGGTGCGACAGAACCAGTGAGGCAGCTGTATGTCATAGTGCAGCGGCTATCCGATAAGAGTGTTACAATGACATATGCACACACACACACACACACACACACACACACACACACACACACACACACACACACACACACACACACCCACACACACACACACACCCAACCTCCTCTGCCGTGGCGGGCAGAATCCGCCCGGTTGCTGAGTTGTGAGGTAGTGCGTCGGATGTGCCACTGGCATGACTAGCGCATACCGACTCTGTAACCACACCCAACCTCCTCACACACACACAGTAGTGGCAGCGGTTCACGACATTGCGCTGCTACTTGCGACACTGCTCCACACTACAGCTGAGCCTACCCTGAGCCTTCACGCACCTACGCCCACGCAGCCTGACATCAAAGTACTACCTACTAGGGTGTCAGTCATATAGCGTGAGGCAGGCGTCAGCACCCGTGGACGATCCCTATGCATTGCCTGCACAGGACACACTGGCCACCTGGCACATGCATGCTAAACGCAAACATGCTCTGTTCGCCGCGCGTGTTGCTTACTCTGCAAGGCCAAGGGTGCACTCCTCAATACGGCCATCCCAGAAAGAAGGAGGCCGGAAGTTGCGGTGCTGGCAGAAGAAGGCGCGGTCGTTCCGCACAGTGCAGCGGTATTCGAGGTCGCAGCACGGAAGCACGTTGTCGAACAATGTGCCGTCGCTGTCGGGGCTGGTACCGCCACACCGTCCTCTGTTGGGTACGCAGAGCTCGGACGTATGTGCGCATGGATTGGCGCTGGTACGGCACCCGTTGCCATCCTCCAGGCTGGCATCGGCCACCGCGGTGGCAATGGCACGGGAGGTCGCGGTCACAGTTCGTTCGGCCAGCTCCATGTCGAATGACCTGAGAAATTCATAGTCATTGCCACCTGCAAACACCATGTAGTCACGCGGAATCAACCCTGGATCAGAAGGGAAAGGGTATCAAACTCTTACGCAGTGGAATGGGCACGTGCACTCTCTTTCAGGCTGTGTGCTCGCACTTCCCAGGATGCGCAGGCTACAATGGCTCACAGTGTGCTGGGGCCATGATCTACCACAGTGTAACATAAATGGAAGGCGTGCGGGATCTGGCTGACTGTGCGACAGGGCTAGTCATGCATGCTCCTGGGGGACGCACTCACGCAGGTCTCCACGTAGGCGTTGGCCACCGCCTCAACCCAGATCTCGCTGAAGGCCCTAACCGCAGCCTCGCTGGACACGTTGCAGTTGCACGTCTCAGCTAATGCGAAGGCAGACGCAAACGCCTCAGCCTGCAGCACAAGCAGGCCTTGCGTTACCGTGGCAGGGGCAGCATTTTGGCACTCTGACGCACCGTTTCACTGCAACCTCCACTGTTTCGCCGGCAGCAGGTCAATGCAGGTATACGTAGACTGCAAGAGAATTGTACACTGCACAAAAGGGGGGGTCTGGTGAGCCATCAATGGCAGGCAGTGCGCTTCGGGCCAGGCCACAGACCAAGGCCACACGATGGCGCACACAGCACGCTGCCTGGAGCAGATGCATTCGTCGTAAAAACCGTGCTTCCAGTGTAGTTTAGGACAACCAAAACGAACAGGCAGACAAACTGTAGTGGTACGGTTGTGCCAACATAGGGGCACACAACAGGGTGTATAAACGAGTCTGGTAGGTCTGGCAGGAGTCAATGTACCTGGGCCATGGCAACGGCTTCCACGTCTACCTGAGCGAGCCCGCATGCCATAGTGTCTTCGCCGCCACGGGTCTCGCAGAATAAGTCGGTCTGGGCAATCGCCTCGGCCAGCGCCCTGGCAGTTGCACGGGCAGTCACGTCCAACTGAGCCTCAGCGATGTCACCGTCGCATGCGTATGCGCGTGCCTGTGCGCCAGCATCAGTAATCGCGTCCACAGAGATCATCCGCACGTCACCGCTGACAGCCAGGTTGCACCGAGCCAGGAAGTCCCCCACCTGCAGCATGCCAAAACAGTCACAGTCCTGCGACAGTGTCGCAGCAATAGCAGGCCTACGAGTGTCACACAGTGGCAAACTACGATGTGGAACATTAAAACGGACATACCACTGCCCATCCAACAGTGCCAGGCAAGGCTGCTCGAAGATTAACATTGCAGCACCAGCACTGTCACGGGCCAGTACTGTGGCTCTGAGTCCAGATCAGGGCCCACATGTTTCTACACATACAAGCTACAAGTGTTACCTCGGCGCTGCTTGGTCCTACATCTATCACTGTGCAACACAGCCGAGCTACGAGTGTCCCCACTTTCTGTTTCGGCGACTGGTGTGGATCGTTAGTGCAGGCAGTGCCTGTCCTGGTTGTGCATGTTTGTGTGTTTGGTTTTGTCCACTTTTCCTCCGCGCTGCTGGTGCCTTGATCTATCACAGTGCAAGACATACGACCTACACGTGTACACAAGGCCGCTTTCCTGGGCAATGCATGTAACACACAGGGAGCGCACCGAGGCGGAGGTAATAATGTCGGCACTGCAGCCATCGTCCGCGCCTGTGCGGATGACGCCCGAGATCCCACTGAGCACCGTGGCAATGGTTTCGTTGATCACATTGCTCGTGACTTCCGAGAGGACATCGACCGTTGACCCCTCATCGCTGAACAGGTACAGCTGCACAGCACATCTATCGTCGACGAGCCTGTCATGGGGGCAATGGCTGCCAGCTCACTCTGGCATTAATCATGCAAGAGGCACACCGTGCTGAGCGTGCCAGCCTCTGCACATGGTGCAGAGCCACTGGCAGGCGGTATCAAGATGTGCTTGACATGCACGATCTTTACAATGCGACTGACGGCACGCCACATGCGTCAAGAAATGGCTAGATAGCCGCGGGTTGCCAACACCGCACCTCAGTCCACGCCTCAGCGACGGCCTCAGAGATCAACACCATGGATGTCTCGGATATGGCGTTGATGGATGCACTGCAGAGGTTGCACACGTCGGCGGTGGCAAAGATCCGAGTCACGGCCGTGCCTAGGGCCTGTGCACGCTGCACGGCGAAGGAGTAGCCCATGGCGCGGACCTCCGCGTTGCCCTCAGCCTGGCAGTTGATGCTCACCTCTGCAAATGCCTCTGCGATTGCAAGAGCAATGTCTTGGACCTGGGTGTCGATGTTGGTGATTGTCGGCTCCTTGGCTTGAGCACCACACACGTAGTTGCCAACGTCCAGCCCTGCAAGAGGAAGCTGGATCACAGCCCACCCACTATATATGAGTGGTGAACCGGAGAGGGGCTGCAAGCGAGGCACTGCAGCGTACATCGCATGCTTAAATGTCCCAGATATACCTAGACCAGTATGGCAGCGCTCTAGACCAGCATACAATCGAATGTCTATGGTACCCTGTCGAGCACGTTCCCAGACGCTGCTCGACCGCCGGTGTTCCGGTTTGTCACGACGGCGTGTGCCGGCTTGTCAACTACAGTCGACTTTGGCACCAGGTAGATCGGCCGCAGCACACAGGCTGCTGCCCGCTCTGTTGCCTCGGCGCTGCTGTGTCCTAGATCTATGACTGTGTAACACAGCGGCGGTTTAGATGAAGACAGGGAAGGTGCCTTACGCGGTTTCTATTCCACAAGGCGGATCCGGATTTACAATTGGCTACACAGGCGAAGTATGAGAGCGGTCAAGGGCGCACATGCGTTGGTATAGGCATCCTGCATAACCTTCGCCCCACGTGAGATGGACTCCGCACGGCAGAATACTCTGCTGCTTACGGGCTGTGCCACAGCTCCTGCAACCAGGTGCTGCTGTTGATTCAACCGAACGTGCCTACATGTTAAGCTGCGGCAACGCGGACGTAATCACGAGCGCTGTTGCATACGCGTACCACCACGGCGTTCGGCACTGACCTGCTGCAGCATGTACCGGTGCGAGGTACCTCGCAGACCTGGTGCAGCATGCAGACGTAATCAACGATGCTGCAGCAGGTCTGCGAGGTACAAATGTTCAGCCTTTGCATTATTCTGTAGCAACAGGTACAACTAGCCTGCTTCACACGCCGCATTACATGCATTGCAGCGCTCGGGCAGAGAAACCTGAGGAATGATTCAGAAGTTGTGCACGTTGCAGCTGGTACAGCTGCATGGAATCCAGGCGATGCTGTGGTTTCAATTGAAACACCATTGATGCTGCACGGAGCACGGAGAGCGTGGTGTGGGCACATGGCATACCTGTGGATATGGCCAGCCCGCTGAGGGCTACCAGAGCGACGTGCTTTGGCTGGAATGCCGGCATTGTGACTCTGCAAGCGACAGCTCGTGGTCAGGACTGCTTTATTCGAAGCGCGTGGGTCAGGGCCAGGTGTGATGATTCTGGTAATTAGACGCTATACCAGAAGCATCACAGGAGGTCGACTAGTAGCGCTGCTCATGCACACGAGCTAGACAGCCTGAGGAGGTGGGTTCAGGGAGTCGTGGTAAACGCCCTCTCAGACCCTTCAGACCCCCGGTGCATAGCACGCAGTGCCGTACATGTATACAAACGTGCTTCGAGGTGCATGCACAATCAGTGCACATCCCACGCATCATTGCACGCATTCCCGAGTACAGAACTGGCGCTCACATCGATATCTGGGTGAGTGCGTGGTGCCTCCACACCCTCCTACCGCTACTGCACGCCACGTGCGCACGTGCACCGGCAGAGCAGATCAGAATGCAGACAGCACGTGGAAGTGTCTCAGGTAGCCTTGGAAGCGCACCTGCTGCTGTGGGCCCACGGGTCGCGGAAATGAAGAACGCTGATTCCTGGCGGGGGGGGGGGGGGGGAAGTTCCCTGGGCTGGAGGAAGTCGACTGGGCCGAGTCAGTACGGTTTTGGATGGCGGATGGCAGGGCGGCGACGCAGGCGGATGGGTCAAGCGGTGTCTGATGAAGCAGAGGCCAGGCGGGCTCGGTTTTATAGCAAGTTGCTGAAGCAAGGCGGCCCTCAGTCGAAACAAGGGGCCTCGTGCTGTTGCTCAGGTCGTAGCGAAGTTCAGATCGCACGATACCATTGTGCATCGAATGTTCCATGAACATGCTCGAAGCATCGCTGGCTGTGAGGTGTTACATCGCCGCCGCGCACGTGCGACAGCTTCGGTGCCAGTCAGTCAGGTCTACGAGCGCCGCGACATTATGCACCAGCGCACAGACGCAGGTCAATGCCCATAAGAAGTGCACCATGTCTCATGCACAGCTGCCAGGTGCGTGCACAGGTACCGATTTGTGCGGAGCGGGACAGGCATGCGCTTGTTGCTGCGGGGACTCAGATCCGCACGTGAGTACGCGCATCGCACATTGAGAGCAACCGCGGGCGTCATGCACGGATGTACACAGTGGCGTTGCAAGCACTGTGACGGCAGCTGGCTAAGGAGTGCTCAAAGGCAATGTAGGCGACTGCCGTCGGAAAGACCCGTCTCCCAAAGAGTATCACACAGTATGATATCCACAGTTGGAGAAGACTGGCTGAGTAATTGGTCATGTGTTGAACCTTTTGCTGTTATTGCCGAAGTCGCGGTGAACGTATGCACTGCCGCTGAGCGTGCAATGCGGATGGAGCAAGCTTGTGTTACACCGTGATAGCCGGGCTCGTGCGTCAATCTCCGTGCAACACCGTGATAGCCAAGGCAAGCTTGTGCAGCATGGACCTTTGTTGCTCCTGCCACCCACCTGCCGACTGATGAGATCATGGGTGGGGTACGGGAACTCTGACGGCACGTAGCACGCGCAGCATGCAAGCTGGCACTTGCTCGCGTTCGTGCCGCGGACTGCTGTGCATCATGACAAGCCGGTACCGGTCACGTAAGAACAGGCTGTGATCAGCAGAAGCGGCACCAAACCATATGAGCCCGGTGTGCTTTACACTGTGAGTTACACAGTGATAGATCTAGGACCCAGCAGCGCCGAGGCAACAGACTAGGCAACACGCAAAAAGACAGACAGCCCACCGCAAGCACCAAGGCTACTCTCCGCAACTCTCCGCACCAGCAAATGCCAGAACGAATTCGTTCAAACTTGCGCTGTCATGGAAGCAAACACACACATGTGCATGCACACACACACAAACACACACAAACAAAGCGCAGCACCGCGCAGTACCACACAGTCCATGCGCACCCCAAACACAGTCAGCATGCTCCAGGCCCACTGGCGGGCGCCTACTCGACACAATCAGTCTACACGGGCGCGCAGCCGCGCGCTACGGCCATCTCCGAGGCCGCGAGGCACCGGTCCCAGGGGCTGCAGCCACAGCCAGCCAGGCTGTACGAGCGGTGTCCGGGAAGGGGGGCAGAGGAGAAATGGCGGACGTGCGCGGGCAGGAGGGAAGAGGGAGGGAGGAGGAGGGACGGGGGCGGGGTGGGGGGATCAGAGCCCAACGGGCGGAGGCGGGGGTAGGCCACGACGCAAGCCTATGCGCGATGGCCCGTCAGCGCCGGCAGGCCTTCCGTGGGGACAGGAAGGCCTGCCAGCAGCGCGCGCCCGACGAGTCTAGCGCGGAGGGGCGTGGCCGCCCGGGCTTGTCGGGTCAGCGCTCGGCACAATGTTGTGGACAGGTTGCGCATGGCATTCAGCAGAAAAGTGCGCTTGGACACCGCGCCGTGTCCCGCTGCTATCTCCGCGATTGTCTGGAGGAAGCGGTACGCATCCCGTCCAACCCTGCCATACGTCTCATGCACGAGCGGGATGAACTGGGCGGCACCTGTGATGGCGCCATACTTGTCGCGCTTTTGCCGTTCGCCCTTCTCAGCGGTCGCGCCAGCCTCACGTGCCGCTCCGCGCACATGCGACCTAGCAAGCGGGTTCATCACCTTCACATCCAGCAGCGCCATGCGCGTGGTGAGAAATGCCAGGAGGTCGCCGCGCTGCGGGGGCCGCTGCGATCGGGGCGGCGGATGTGCGGGCGGCGGCGCTGGCGCCCGGTCAGGGGCGGGGGGCACGTGGCTTTAGACTGTGATAGATCATGGCCTCAGCAGCGCCGTGGAAAATTGAAGGAAACAAAACAACCAAACAAAACCAAAACAAGCAAAAAATCTGAACAGGCAGCCACCGTCTGTACCAGCATGCTCCACACCAGTCTGCCATGGACGTGTGGACTGGGCTGCGTTTGAACCTGGAGTCCAGGTTCAAAAAGGTCCTGGACAACGCTCAAGGACAGGGATTGGTCTGGATCGCGTTGGAGAGCGTGGGGAGGCCAAGAGAGAGAGATTGGCATAAGGAGGAAAAGTGGATCAAGACGGAGTGTGACGTAGTGAAATTGGGAACGAGTTCCAGATACTGAAAAAACTTCTAAGGGAAGGGGTAGCCAGTGCTCGGGAAGGCTCCTGGGTGAGGTACTGGTGATGGTTCGCCAGGCACGCACCAGGTGGTGTGCGGCGGGTGGGCGCTGCAGAGGTGGCACGTTAGGCGCACCTTGGAGGAGGAGGATGAAGAAAACAAACAGCCCCGGGGTGAGTCCACCGAAGGCTGAGGACCCTGTATGACACCTCCCGTCTGGTGTGGTGGCTGCAGTGTGTGGCCTGATGAGAGCTCTTTTGCCCCGCCGCTGTTGGGTCCTAGATCTATCACTGTGTAACACCAGTCGCCGACACAAACAGCGCAGCGCTTGAGCCCCGTGCGCGGACCGTTTCACACATCCGAATCGCTCCTGCCGTTTCTGTTCCGGGGTAGTGTGGAGAGCGCTGATACAGACGGCGACCGTGGTGCTTATGACTGATTGTATGTTTTGTTCCCTGCTTTGTTCCCTCGGCGCTGCTGAGGCATTGATCTGTCACAGTGTAATGTGTGCATGCACGTGTGTGTGTTTGCTTTCGTGCCGGCGCAAGTTCGAACGAGTTCCTTCTGACATTTTCTCGTGCGGAGAGTAGCCTTGGTGCTTGCGGTGGGCGATCTGTCTGTTCGCGTGTTGCCTTGTCTGTTGCCTCGGCGCTGCTAGGTCCTAGATCTATCACGGTGTAGCACAGTGTAATGCATTTGAATCGCACTCAACCATACGCATGTTACGATCGTTACGTTCTGCTCTTGAATCACTGTTGTGCTCGATCCCTGGTGTGTGCACGTGTGTGTGAGCTGCTGTTTCTGTTGGCGATGGGTGTGGATCACTGGCAGCGCCCCCACCCCCCGGCCACGGCCCGGACAGCCGCGTTCGCACCTGTGGCTGCGGCTGCGACCCCTGGGACAGGCCGCTTGTGGCCGTGGCTGTGGCTGTGCTGCGCGGCCGCGCACCCTCCCGGCCTGCTGTGGCTGGATCGGCGCCTGCAGTGTGCGGCGGGCCCCGATGCCTGCTGCCTGTATTTGGCGTGTATGTGGGCTTTGCGATGCTGTGCTCGCTCCTTGCATTATCTGTGTGCGTCTGTGCTAGTGTTCAGGCACTGGTCAATTTTCGCATTTGCTCGTGCGACTGGTGGCCTTTGGGCTTGCGGTGGGTTGTCTGTTTGCATGCTGACTGCTCTGTTGCCTCGTCGCTGTTGTGAACACGCGGAATATACGATGTTGCGGCGCACAGCCTCATGAGCAGTAGGAAGAAGTCATCGCAACACACAAGCTACGAACTTCTTCGCAGCAGGGAGGTACTAGTAGGGGTCATCACCAGGCGCTGCATGGGTGTGCATGCCACACCAACTTTAATGCATGCCCGATCTGAGACGCCAGTTGCCGGACAATCAACCACAATAATTGACACAACTTGACACCGCCACGTCGGCACGCTGCTGTACCTGCCGCCTGCTGCACCTACTCGCACGGGCCCACACCGGTGTAACATCACCCTAGGCCTGGAGCGTTGCTGCACTCATAGCCTTGCCACCGGTTGCGATGCAGTCCCATGCGACAAAACGAAGCTGTGGCTGAACCCTTGACCCGCATGCACTGCCATCAGGCATGGGCATGCCGGGCATCAACACCAGTCCCTAGGCCCAGCAGTAGCTGGGGTTCCCATCAGTACATGCAGGGCTTCTCATCAGCGCGCGCGGGCATTACCAATGTCATCAGCACTGGCATCAGCGCACGGGGGGCTTCTGACCGGCGCACGCCTTGCAGTGAGGGCAGCTCTTCTTGTCGCCTACAGACATCAAGGGCCGTTGAATTTTGTGGCCTGACTGCGATGTGGCCTGACCGCAGATTTGTATTGCTGTGCTGCCCGTGCTGCCCAGCCTCTGCGCTGGTCGACACGCATGTGCCGAATGTGTACATAGCTGCCGCGGCAATGCATGGAACATTTCTTGCAATTTTGATATGCACACATGTGCATGGGTTTCTTACAACCAGTGAATGTCTTCTTACAACCAGTGAATGTCCCATCAAAGTCTGTTGCTCCGACTTACCCATGGGTAGCAGGCTTATGAATTATGCATGGGACACATGCATGTTGCATCACCTGAGCCCTGCTGCATGCTGTCGCATTCTGGGCTGCTCCTGTCAACTTGAATCACAAACATGGTTTGCTTGCATCGCGCTCTGGTCACACACAGCCACCAGTGTTTGCACAACGCTGACGCAAGTTTGAATGAATTCGTTCTGGCATTTGCTGGTGCGGCGAGTAGCCTTGGGTGCTTGCAGTGGGCTGTCTGTCTGTTTGCGTGTTGCCTGGTCTGTTGCCTTGGCGCTGCTGGGTCCTAGACCTATCACTGTGACTGTAACACAACGCCATGATCATGTGCGACTCATGACGGTGCTCGTATGTAGTGTAACCCATTACGTGACGATGGTAATTACCACAGGCAGATTGACGATGACGTGACGACGATTTTGCGACCTTTACGACAAACCAATGAGAATTACGTTCTTTTGTATTCCCGAGGCAACTGTGGGGCAGTTGCGCGGAAACGGGAAGACTGACGACCGCCACAGAGCGCTGCAGAGCGCGCTGACCGCTGCAAAAGTTCCCGCTCACGGGAGGAAATGGGCAGTCGTGCACGGCTAAGGTTGCAGTCTATGTGTACGAGCGTGGCATATCTGTACCAATCCTGTGCGCGCAGATGCTGGGAGCGGTGTGGTTTAGGTGTCGCCTTGAGCGTGCGCCGCTTGCGTCGCGAAAAATTTTAGGGTGGTAATTACGTCGTAATCTCACGGCGAACAACTGTACATTACGATGACGACGTAATTCTGCTTTTTTGGCGTAATCGGTGACACTACTCGTATGCATACACTTTGGGCAGGCCAATGCGTGGCTACCAGGAGTACAAGGCTGCTATGCTACTAGTAGGCGAGTGTACTACACCTTGCGTAGTGTACAGTATACACAGCATGTTTGCATGACAGGATTTAGGCATGCAACCCGCTACAGAGCATGCCGGCATGTGCCCGGACTGTCTGATGGTTCAGACAGCGGACTGGCACACTGATGCAGCCATGTGATCATGCTGTGCTGTAAAAACAGCGGAACAGAGCATGGTCAGGAGCATGCCGTGGACGGCAGTGGACCGTTCACGAGGACGGGCAGCACATGTCCCGATGACCACTCAGAGGCATGCGGAGATGATGAGAAGCGCACGGGTGCAGACAGTGCACTCCCACGGAGAGGCGCGCTTTGTCTGCTGGATTTCGCGCAGGACACCCCAGCGCTGATGATTCGTACGACTCCCCAATGCATGGGCGATGCAGTACGCCCTGTCGTCGATAGTGACCTGGAATGGATTTGCACCTGCACCAACGAAGCAGCTTTCAACCCGGTGCTAGTTTTGGCTGGCCAAGACGTGGAAAACAACAGATCAAGCATGACGCCAGACCCGGACAGGCGTCGGCCACAGCATCCCTGTGAGCAGGAGCGGTGCACTCTACGTGCGCAGCCCCATCACTCCGGGCACCAGATAGAGAATCAGTAGGCACAAAACATGAGCACAGGTCCACCCATTACACACGCAGCCAGGCTAAGTGTGGCACCTACACCCTCACCGCAAGCAGGGCGCTCAGCCCCGCGAACTGTGCAACAGCACAACACAGCACAGCACGGCACAGCACAACACAGCACAGCACGGCACAGCACGGCACAGCACGGCACAGCACAGCACAGCACAGCACGGCACAGCACAACACAGCACAGCACGGCACAGCACAGCACAGCACAGCACAGCACAGCACAGCACAGCACAGCACAGCACAGCACAACACAGCACAGCAAATCAAAGCAGTCTGCATTCCCACCTGCATCAGTGCACCACATGTTGATCGTGCAGACCGCAGCACATGACGCAGACCAGGGCAAACGGAGCGGATACACATAGGGAATGCTCCCGATTGTGCGGCTATGTTGCTATGCTGCTAGTGCCATATCACACATGCTGTGCAGACATACCGTCTGTCTGCACAGTCCGCCATGCATGTCTCTATATGGTGAAACAGAAACGCACGCGTGTGGACTTCCCTCTTCGCGAGCCACTCAGAGAGGCTCTGCTCGACCTCGTCGTCACTCTCCTGCGTCCCAATCAGCAGGCCCCTGTGCTTGCCCCAGACGGCCATCATCACCGCACGTGCGCAGCGGCACAGCGGCTGCGCGCTGCCGTGCGCTTCCTCGTATGAAACACGGCCGCAATCGCAGTATTTATGCTGTTCTCCTGGCGGTAGTGTGCAGTGCTCCTGGCGGCTGGCAAAGGCGGCTGCCTGTGCCGCAGTCCGATCACAGCCGGCGTTGTTGCACGTGCTGACGAGGCGGGGGCGGTCGCGGAACGTGCACCGCTTAATGCACACGATTGAGAATGGGTTCCGGCGGGCCGGGTGCATCGTGCCTGTCACCGCGTCAACTCCCAGCATAGAGATGTCTCCCCGCTCGAAGTTGGCAATGTTGTAATGCGGCAGCATCAGCGTGACAGCGCGGCCGCCGATGGTCTCCAGCACCCGCACGCATGGGTTGATTTTGCCCGCGCACTCGCCGAGCACTCTCCTGAGGTAGGACGGGCCGTCTGCGTCGATTCGGATGACTTCAAACAACCCGCTCATAAGCCTAGCCTCGTGCTCCCGCAGGCGCTTGGCGGGCGGGGAGACATCCCGCCTCGCCACGGCAAGCATCTTTTCGTATTCAGCAGTGGCAGCAGATGATGCACGCTGGCTTGCGCTATCATCGACTTTCATTCGCTTGAGCGTGGGAGGTGGCTTGACAGCAGCAGCTGTGTTGAACAGGCTACTGGACCCAGTAAAGTGGCTACCAGTGCCACCAAAGTGACTCTTCTTGTCTGCGCTGGGAGGCATGCCTGGCCGTCTGATACGTGCAATGTTGGAAGTGAGTCAACATCTAGAAGTATCTGGAAGTATCTGGTACATTCCAGGAGGATCTAGGATCATCTATGTGCATGGTTACGTCACCATAGCAGTGACTAGGACATGTGGTCTGGAGAGTTCGTGACGCGGAGAACTCTCTGGAGACACGCAGAGCACAAGACAAGTGCGATGTGTGCAGTAGGACATTGATTCTGCTGGGTGCCTGTACCTATATAAGGGCTGGCACATCATTGAGGTATTCACTTATGTTTCTTCTGTAACGACAGAGATCATTCGTCAACAGGTTATGGGTCCTGCGCTACCCTATAGCGTGTAGAACTGCGTGCAAGTTACCGTTTGCAAGTTTCCGTAGATCCGCGTTCGACAGTAGCAGTTTGATATCAAGGATGGGCAAAGACGTAGAAGTACAATGGCTTACAGCTGACGATCAAATGTCAGCATGGAAGGCTTGATACAGCACCTGCGGTCGGCTGAGAGCAGCAACGGCTTGAGAGCAAGTCGAGCTCAGAGGCATGCGCAGACGTCCTGAAGGCAGTGATGAAGCTGCATATGTCCAAGGTTCAGTGCTACAGACGTCGGGAGTACGGACATTTCAAGAAGGATTGTTCGAAGAAGCAGCGGGGAAACAGGGGCAGCGGTAAGCACGGTCAAGCGGGCGCGGTGGCCATGACGGTATCTGCTGAGGCAGGTCATGGTAGGTTCAGTGCTCAGAAGCGACAAGGTGCAAAGGTGTCGGCTGCCGGCAAGGCAGGGTTCCACGGTGATGACGGCAAGGCCATCAAGTGGGTGTTCGATACAGGGGCAGCTATCACATACTCAAGGATGTCAAATTGAGGGAAATGCCAGTAGCGGAAAATTTTGCTGCGGAATGGCGGAAGTGATAGGTATAGTGACCCCGGAGAGCGAGCAGGCTGTTCTAAGAACAGTGGGGCAGATGCCGGAGAATGGCATCGGTTGCCGGGCCATGAGAATTGGCAGTAGCAAGATAGTGCCAGCGCTGGTAGCGAGTCGGAATATGGCGGAGCTATGGCAGGAGCGGCTGGGGCACTTGAGCTATGAGACCGTCCTGAGGATCAAGGATGAGTCGGTCACGGAATTAAATGTGACAGAGGCGTGGGTTTGCGCAAGAAGCTGACTGCCTGGAGTGAGCAGGGGCAGTTTCTGAGATACGCACCGGGCGCAAAGGGCTGGCGTGTTCTGCTGTCGAATGGCACGACAGTTGTGCGCTGCCATGTGAAGTTTATTGAGGGCACAGCAGCGGGGGGAGATGATGATGATGACGATGATCATTCTGAGGCTGCTGAGCCGCTCAATGTGCCACACGGCACGGAGATGCAGCGACCTGCGGACCAGGGGTCGGGGGGAGCGGAGAAGCAACCTGAAGACCGGGGGTCTGGGGGAGCTGGGAAACGACCTGGGGAGCTGGGGCGTGGGAAGCTGATGTCATGACAAAGGCTCTTCCAAAGCCGCAGTTTGAGAAGTCAGGTCTGGTTGAGATCTGTGAGGTTGATAGTTCTGATACATCCTAGATATTGAATCAGGGGGAGTGTTGGAAGTGAGTCAACATCTAGAAGTATCTGGAAGTATCTGGTACATTCCAGGAGGATCTAGGATCATCTATGTGCATGGTTACGTCACCATAGCAGTGACTAGGACATGTGGTCTGGAGAGTTCGTGACGCGGAGAACTCTCTGGAGACACGCAGAGCACAAGACAAGTGCGATGTGTGCAGTAGGACATTGATTCTGCTGGGTGCCTGTACCTATATAAGGGCCGGCACATCATTGAGGTATTCACTTATGTTTCTTCTGTAACGACAGAGATCATTCGTCAACATGCAATGCCGCCTTAACCTCGCTGTATCTCTGCGTCTCCTGCACAATAACTGTTCTGATTTCTAAGTCTGTGACCCCTGTGACCCCTGAACGTGGAGCTGAGGCCCTGGGGGGGGTGCATGAACTACATCGTAGGGGATCGTGAAGCAGGGCTCCCCCACTGTAGGGAAGAGCTAGATGTTGAAAGTAGATCTTGAAGTGCTGTGAGTGATGCCTGCAACGCTGGTGGGCATGTCCAGCCATGGCTTTAGAGCCTCGTCTGAAACAGATGTAGTGATGGCTGACGGATACAGTCTGCCAGAAAGGCTTGGCTGTGACACTAATAAATCATACAAAAGATGCTCGAGGGGATCAATGCACAGGCGTAGCGGTGTGTCGCTCCCGGTAACGTGTGCAGGCACGGCGATCAGCATGCCATGCCGCAACTCAGAACCATAGATATGGACACAAGATAAGACGAATATCGGATATGTACGATATCGCTGATCTCATGGTACAACTAAAGTCTTCGTGGGGCGCCTGCGGCAATTCGCAGACCATGCACACTTGTGTACGCGGGTGAACGTGGAATTACAGCCTGGAACGCAGCCGTTACACGCACAATTGAACGATCATAATTAGATACATAATCGTGGAAGATTGAGCTTGTGCCCCGCGATAGCAGCGAAAAAATGGCGCACGCGGCTCCATGCAGGACTTCGAAGTTCTGTACACCGCGGAGCTCGCGAGCCATACCATTACACAGCTATAGCTAGACATTGCTAGCCATATAACATCTTATATCATAGCAGCAGTGGGGGCCATGGGGTCGTACAGCGTATCAAGCCGAACTGATCGCGGCTGCTCGATGTCCCGCCCACAGAACGCCGTTTCCAACACAAACAGCTAGCAGAAACGACGTAAAATGACTATGCAGGGACAACTGTGTCCTGTTACGTGGTCCTTGAGCGCGAAAGATCTACCAGATTCAAAATACATGTGACGCCGCGGCCGAACGCATATTATCGGATCCGACAAGCCAGATGCAGTTCCTGGAGAACAGTCACTGCAGATTCTTAAAATTGAGTCACTTTCGCATGTACGGCTTGGGCCATGTGAACGGGCAACCTCAGATGCCCACATTTGGCACGGCACAGCGCGCTGTTGTGCATGCACCATGACGACACTGGTGGCCACAGCTACAACTGCCTGTGTTGGTTTCTGCGTTGGACTGTGTTAGTTCTCGGCAGCGTCCAGTGTACCATCTATCTCGATCGCAGTGCACAGCTGTAACTGCCGCACGCATGCATATGTCGTCAGCTGTCCTCGCCTGGTGCTTGAGCCAGCACCGATATCAATACTCCATGCCCGATACCATACGTATACATAATGTAGTACTTCAAGCCGCGGCGGCTGCAGCTGCATTCCAGCCCATGCATGGGTGATACATGGAGGTGCCACGTGCACAGCACGAAGAAGCTCAGCTGCCCGCCTCAGCACCGCCCAATGGTACTTGCGGCTAGCCAGATAGTAGCGCTACTATGTTATTTCTTGTTTCCGCAGATCATGATCATGACCGCTCAGTAGCCAGCTGCCATTCACTTCAAGTTGGCGCCGTGCAGACCTGCAGCTCCGTATCTCCACACGAGGGAGTCTGCTGGCTGAGCCACCTGAGCACACACAGCCCAGCTGCGCCGCATCAGCATGGCCAGCCCACAGAGACTGGCCATCCGGCAGCGCTGCCACTGGCAGCATCCACTGCCGGCACCGGCGCCGCACCCGCCCCATCGTTATCCCTCACAGGCCCCAGGCGTCGGACGTGGCCCACAATCCCATTGGCACCCAAGCCCTGGCCCTGGCCTCCCCCAATTGAAACACCACCACCACTGCCCCCGCCGCAGTCCTGTTGATCACCGTATGCCGCCGCTCCCTTGCAAGGCATGCCCCAGCACGTACGCGCGCAGTGCTGCGGACCTGCCAACTGGCAGCAGCACGCCTCTGAGGAGTCCGCGATTGTCCGACAACGACCACCCCCCTCGTACCCGCTTGGCGGTGCCGCAGGCGTACAAGTTCTTCCATGCGATTGTGGATGTGGCAGCAGGGCACGGCGTCATCTCCAAGCACACTTTGATGGCCGATGCCATGCGTGATCTGTCCACAGTGTTGTGCTGCACGTACACGTGCGTTCTGCCGGGCGTGGCTGTCCCCACTGACGGGCGACCGGCGCTGACGTGTCATGGTAGATTGGCCGCCACCCATGGCAGTTCTCCGTCATCCCCTCATCCCCTCATCCCTTCATCCCCTCCGCCACCCCGCCTCTCCCTCGCCTCTCGCCGGCCTGTCCCAACCCGCACGCCCCGGCCTGTCCCACCCGGCAGCTCGTAGACCAGCGATCGTTAAGAGTGACTATGGCTACAGGTTGCCTGAGGCTAGACGCCACAGCCGCCGCGCGTGTCCGCGGACCTGCATCCATCCGGCCAATGGTAGTTGAAGCGGCGCCGGCTGGGCGCCGCGTTCCCCACCTGCAAAGTTGTGCAGCATCAAGCGGTGTGGCTCCTGCCACCCACATTCCGACGAGGCCACCCACATTCCACAAGATGATATCATGGTTTGCGTACAGGAACTCTAATGGCACGTAGCACGCGCGGCATGCAAGCTGGCCCATGCTCGTGTTTGTGCCAAAGACCCGCGTCGGCGTGTTGG
>JALKAD010000138.1:313854-329991 GCA_024500015.1 Ulva compressa | reverse complement strand
TTTTCCTGCACATCTAACTTCACTAGTTCTGCTTCAGCCAGCTTGTCCCATTTGTCATAGTACTCGCTTCCACTGCGGGCATTCAGGCCCACAGAGCTGTCGGATTTAGCCTTGACGTCACTCTTTTGTGTAGGTGCAATAGTCACTGCTGCATCACTGGCAATCTTCACGCCCTTCCTTATGCCTGGAGTGGATGAAGACAGCGCTGTGGGGGTGGTTGACAGCTCCTGTTCTTGGGACACCACCTTCCGCTGCATAAGATGACAACGATTGTTTGATCGTAACCATACACCGATGATTGCGCAGCGTCCGTACAAGGGCAGCAAGCTGTTCTCCCAGACGACAGAGGTGGCATACCGTCCAGCTCATCAGATCTTTGGCCGACGTTTTGAACTCGGATTCTAATTCCCTACGCTGATCTTCATCTGAAATTGTGGAGCCAGCACTGAGAGCCTTGATTCTCAATGCGGCGGCTGACGCTGTCATTGGGAAGCCCTCTTGACTGCATTCCCAGTGCAGCTACGTATGAAAGCGAGGCAAACGTCGCAGCGGATGCAGCATATTCATACATAGATGACACCGATGCACATGGCAACAGTAAGACTCTGTCAGGTGCAGGAAAGAACGCACTTCATGTATTGTTCTAGACGGCGGAGCTTCGACACGTCCCGCCATTCGTGCATAGTGTCAAGTCTGCACCGACATCTCGTGAAATGGCGTCATAAAGCACATCACCAAAAAATTTGACTGCACGATGCCTTCGTCGCTGGGAGGTGCTATAGAGCGTACGTGATGTGGTCGAACTCTTTTCGTTCCTTGTCCGAAAGAGAAATCGGACGAGCGGGATTGCCTGACATGGCGAGAAAGCCTAATCAAAATATATATTTGTGTCAGGAAAAAAAAATCGGAAACTGTATAGATGCCTACGGTCGTGAACAGGCAAACCGCACTTTGACGATCACTTGAACCTGGACAGAAGCTCGGGGTTTCAAGAGGCTTCGTATGGAAAACTAACTTTCCACATCATACTGCATGCCAACGTAATGGCCGTCGTGACAAATTAGGCGCAGCTGCACTGCGACTCTGCGAGAACGCAACGTCGATGAAAGCGATGCATAGTGATGACGTGCTGGTAGCCACACTGAATGATCAGGCACCATGGTGCACACTCTGCGATGCCATCACAGCTATGCCTCGCATGCGGCGCAAGGTCAGCAGGCGACCAGGCCACAGATAAATATCTCGGAGATGGCCAAATGCCAAAGGGAGTGCTGCGATGTGCTATGTACGCATCCTGCAGCCAGCGAGGCAGCTGTGATGACAACCTTTGCTGAGGCGTGCATGGAGCATCGCCAATGATGTCGACCTCCCCCATAGGAGGCATAGTTTTCAAACTGCTTGTGCTGCAGCTGGCCTGCCAGGGGCGGCAATAGCCCGCGCGCTAGGAGTGTGCTCTGCTCCTTCAGCGAAATGTGACGAGTTCTAGCCAAATTTGATGCCTGCCGTACGCTGTAGGCCGTGATATCATACTGGTCCGAGAAACTTCTGAATTTTGCCGTGAGTTGACGCGGAGCCGCTCCGTTCCCCGCGCATGTTGACCACGAAGGGCGTGGTGTCAATGACGACATAAAAGGCCGAACAGACACACACGTGGTGACGAGAAGAGCGAAACTCTGAGACGCAGCCTTCGTGACAGTGCGTATTTGGCGATGATTACATCGTTGGTCAGGTCAGAGCCGGCGCTGTGCATCGCATGGTGTCGGCCAGGATGACTGTATACCTGAATGAGCCAATCGAATCAAACTTCCGAGAGTCGGCATGGGGATGTCACAAGTTGTTGCCGCGTCGTGCCCATCAGGAGCTGTTTGACCGAGCCTCGTGGTCTGGTCTCACGTCGGGTCGCTGCAGCACCCGCTGCAGATACGGCCGTATCCAGCAGTGGCCTTTCGAGCGCACTTTTAGAGCTAGACCCTTTGTAGACTGTCGCATTCTGGGAGCAGCACATCTCCCCGCACCGTCTACACGAGTTGGCAATAGTTCATCCTTGCTCGCTCGCGGTGAAACGGCTGAGCGTAAAACACTGCGCTGCCGCGCCTTCCACAAACTGTCTCTGCATGCCACGTGGCAGCGTCGTGCCTTCCTGACTGTCGGATCTTGCGCATGCGCCACGTTCCTGTTCATGCAGTGACGTCAGCACCACACCATCTGCCCACTACCGCAAGGTACCTGGTGTCAGCAACGAACTTTTATGTAGCTGGTGCAAAACCCAGCATCCATTTCGCATGCACAACGATATACTGGTGCACAACGTATTGATTGTGTTGAGGCTCGCCATGTGTGCATTGTTCCTGGAGGGCTGTGCCCTTGCAAGTTAGTGGCCCATATGCGGCCATTGCATACAGCCAATGTGAGTGCGCTGGCTGGTGGCAGCCCCCCTGCGCGGACATTGCACCACAACCACTCATATACAGGGCAATGCGCACACGCGCTTATTGGAATGTCTTTGAATCTCCAGTCTGCCATGCCTTGTTACGACTATGTGACCAGCCAGGCTGAGGTGTGCTTGTGGTGCCCATGGTTCTAGCACGTGGCTCGCCACATGCTACCCATGGACCTTGCATATTTGGGCATCACCTTGCATATTTGGGCATCACCTTGCATATTTGGGCATCACCTTGCATATTTGGGCATTACTCGCTGCATGCCACCCTCTTCTCAGACCTGTGATCTGCGATTTGCTGCAATCAGATGCCAATGAGCGTGTACATGCATAGGCAGTTGGGCAGCCTGTTGACAATGTGGACAACTGTCACATGCAATATCACATTTGACAGCCTGTCATGCGACAGCATGTCCGAGTCTGTGTTCATTGCTGCTAGCCATTCCAGCAAGTATCACAGGACCACAGCGCACACCCACAGGTGACAGCTGGACTGACCGCACGGCCAATCCAGGCATACCAATGTGATCCTGATGACATCAGCAATACACGCACAAAGTTTGAGAGCCAACAGCCAAAGTGGCAGGAGATGCTGCGGTGCTGGTCATATCGGACATTCCCACCAAGCACGACCATCGGCAATTGCATACTGCACTTCATTTCGAAAAATATGAATTGTTGAAGCTGTAATCCTCTGCACGCGTTAAGCTCTGCGATCGTCTTGAAGTGACCGATTTGATCGTGCATCGTACATCAAATCACCTTGGCCGGTTTGATGACCAGTCATAATTTGAATGGGGATGCATCACTGCACCAATCACCTCGGCCCGGACCTGTTACCTGAGTACCCCCAACCGCTGCTCTGTCACGCCTAAAGCCGCATCCCCCCACGGAAAGGGGACGGGATCTTCGTATGCAAGCACAGACAATGTGTGTTGCGCGGGTGCTGCGGCCGATTCCCGAATGCTTCCTCAGTGATTTTGATCCATTGGTTGTACAACGGATCTCTTCCAATCCGGCCGAGATCTGATCAGACGCGCCTCCCAACTTGTAGGTTGGTAGTTGCTGCCAGGCCGGGCCGGGTCCAGCTCGTGCTAATGTTGTCCATCATTGAGACACGAATGCCATGGATAGTGCACAATCTCTCCAGGACCCAGGAGCCCAAGCGGGGCGTTTGCTTATGGATTGTATGGTCAATGCAGTCCCTCGTCATTTAACGGACAAGATCTCTGTATACCCTTTGGACGGTGTGAGCAATGCACGACTTCGGCCACGGTTATCTCCACTGCTGCCACCGCAGACAGGCCCATTGCAGTAAGGGGTGCTGCACACTGTCCTGCTTGTGATGTTCGTTGTGTCCACTGCTGCCTCCCGGAGGCGCTGGTGTGGCCCTGATCCCAAAAAAAAATATATATATCTATATCTATATCTACCTCAGTGCATCGCACAATGCTGCCATGGTCCGCACCACGACCGCCTCCAACCAATGTGTTAGCTATAGCCGATATGGCGCTTAGAAGCGAAAAAAAAAATAATTATTGGATTTTTGCTCGGTTAAAATTATTTTTCTGAGGCCTGAAATCGGTATCTCTACCGATGGAAAATATAATTATGGCACACCTAAGTCGGTAAGTAGCCGATAAAGAACCTATTGCTGTGACAGTGAATCGGTTCGCGACGGGCTTGCCCGTCGCAAACGGTGGACAAGCAACTGCTTGGTGGCCAAGCCACTCGGCACAAAGTCGCCATGCCTGGCGCGCTGCGCACATGCAGCCGTAACAACGCCCGCCAAGGTGGCGCTATAGCTGCGTACATAGGTGCACTGAGACGACTGTTACCAATTAGTTGCCGTGCGTTCCAATGGATAGTGATGGATAGTGACAACGAGCCCAGGCAAGCACCAGCAGGTCCTAGTGCCAGTGGGGCAGGGCCCAGCAAAGCTGCGCCCACTCACGCAGACGACAGCATCAAAGTCAAGAGGATAACTTTTAACGTTTTTTGCATAATCTTCTGGCGCTTTAGCCGCAATTGACAAAGACGCAGTAGCAGTTCGCGTGGGCAAGCGGCAAGTAGGGCGACCTCGCATAGAGAAGCTGGCAGCTGCACCAGCGGAGGTCCGCGCAGATTCTCATGATGAATATGCTGGAGATGAAGCGTCAGCAGAGGTTGCTGATGCTGCTGAAGATGCTGATGCCCTGGAACGAACCGCGGAGAAGAAGAAGAAGGGTCGGCAAGCGGCCAATCCGCTTGCTCCGTTCCGCAAGTACATCGTGGCAATGGAATCACGGAACGGTGGTGCCAAGATGAGTAAATGTGAGGTCTGCAATGCGGTGATGATCGACAACATGGACACGTTGAAGAAACACACTGGATACTCAGGCGAGGACGACAGGGAAATTCACGCCTTGACTAACCTATCGGTTGAGCCTATAACAGAAAATAAATACAGTGCATGTGCATCGCTTAACACGCCGATAGAAACAATTATGATCTTATGCATTAGCTAACACATTGCCTCCAACGCCTCCGCCTTGGCCAGCCTCTCCGCCACCGCCGCCCCGGCTAGCCTGTGGCAATTCTGGTAGATAGTCACTTTATCACGAATCCCATGTACATCGCGATGTACATGGGATTCGTGGTAGAGTGACTATCTACCAGAATTGCCACATAGCCTCTCCACTGCCACTGCCTCATCCCCCCTGCTCCCACGCCGCGTCATGGCCTGCTGCTGCACCCCGTGTCCAGCCGCCCTCGGCTCAACTTGTTTCCCGCAGCCTCCACAGCAAGCCCCTCTCCCGTAATCTCTGGCATCCAGGAGGGCCCGCGCCCAGGCATTGAGCGCCCGCGGTTGCTATGCTGCAGGCGTGACCGGCCACAGGAGCAGGACACCCGTTGCTTTCCCCGCCACAAACCAGAATAAAAACAAAGCAGCATGCAAGTGGCATTGTGTCTGAAGTGCTACACCACAGGGGCATTTGCTGCCGCCACCGCAGCTTCCGCTCTCGTGACGCCCCGCGGCCGGTCCTGCCACCGCTGCTGCACCCGCAGCCCATATCAAGCTCTGCAATACAGCCACAGCTACAATGCGCTGCGAGCTACGGCCTGCAAAGGCGAGCATGGCGTGCCTATAGTCGACTGTGGATACTATAGTGGCTGAAGCGCAACCCTGCCACTGCCGCACCTGACCGTGTACAGTTGGGTACTGCTGCTGTCTGGCTGTTGAGTCGCGCTGGGACTGAAGCACTGGCAGTGTACGCAAGCCCAGGACTGGGTTCATCGTACCAGCTGCGTCTTTCATTACTTGCGTCAACGTAGCTGTCAACGTCACAACAGATGCCATGGATATACTGCAGACGTACTACATTCGTGTACAAGGCCACAATATTGAAGTTGGTACTCAATTGAAGGCCATGACTATCAACTGTTGCTTCATCTGCTGCGTCTTGTGAATGTCGCCGGGTGCTGTCGGCGCCAGACCCTGCGCGTCCGTGTCCGTGTCGCGTTCACAATGATACATTGGCCACTGCTGAGCTCGAGGAATCCTCAATGCCGCTGTGGTGGAAGATGTTGGTGTCTGGCAAGTCAAAACCGCGTTTGGAATCGCAGCGCGCTCACCCGAAATTGCGCAACCTCACTTGCAGGCTGAGGATCCCTGACGCCATGTATCTCTGCAACATGTGCAACAGCTTCGGCACAATCACTGCAATCTTCGAGCACGGCGGTGTCACAGTCAGACTACGCAAGATATAGTCGTCGTTGAGCAGGCGTTGTCGATATACTGGTCCAGCTCGCTGACAGTTGCCAAAGGTGATCGCGTTCAACAAGCACGCTTTGATCAGGCGGTTCCCGGTGTTGCGTAAGTCGACCAACCATCACCTGTTGCTGAACCTTGGATCCGCTTGAATCTATCCTCGGAGTTGAGTAGGGAGGTCGGCCTGTTCTGGTCATGGCGCCTACACTTGCCTTTAATGGCTCATTGCGCTTGCCTTCACGTGCAAGCAGGGCCGTGGTGCGCTACAATCCGTCAGAATTTTGCTTGAATTATGTTGCAAAGTACATCTTTTTGGCCAGTGCCGCCCAGGGCATTTGCGCTACGGACAACAGCTCGACGGAGCCCAGGTTGCTACGTAGCAATTTGGCACGCGCGTGTATAGACTTTGCACATGGATGATATTGTTATATTAGTTTACGACACAGTAGCATAACAACGTGCACTGGGGCAGAATTGCGGGCATCGGCCGTGGTTGTGGCTCCGCATATACCGTTTGTGCACTCGCACTTGGGAGCATCATTTTCGGTGCAGGTGATTCGAGCGGGACCTGTTCGTCCACAAAGAGCATCTGGTCCTTCCAGGCCAGGGCCTCCATCAGGTCCTGCCAGGCAGTCTCGTCCAGCACCGCCCAGTCCGTCAGGCCCGCCGCGACCTCAGGCTCCCCCAGGCGAAGACGCGACCGGTAGCGCGGATGAGCCATTCCCATCTAGACTACTTGACGAAGCGGCACAGCGTCAGGGCCAGCCCCCAGCGGCTCCGCGGCGATCGGGGCCAGGTGTAGGCGGACCAGGACCACGAAGCAGGCCTCCAGGCGGGTTCACCCAGGTACCATCTAGGGACGGTCCACGGGATGGATTCAACCGGTCTGGCCCAACAGATCGGAATTTTGGCGTTGGCAACAGGCCGGGAGGGGCTGGGGCACCAGGCAGAGGCGGCCCTGGCAGGGGTGGCCCTGGCCGGGGTGGCCCCGGCCGCGGTGGGCCTGGCCGCGGTGGGCCTGGCAGGGGCCAAGGTGGCAGGGGCCCAGGCATGGCTTCCGGAGGGAGAGGTCGAGGGAACTTTCAGCCCCGAAATGACAATAACCTGGACATGGTCGTCAACGACATGATCCCGTGCGGCCCTTCATCCTCAAATTAAATGCCAGTGCACGGTCTTACAGTTCCACCTCCGACCCGGCCTGGCATCCTCTGTTGTCAGATTATTGTCATGGTGGATACAATAATATGACCACCTTTTGAAGCGTGCCAGCAATGCCATCCTGGTGACGCCAAGCTGTGGCCTGCATGCTATCCCAGCTCAAACCTGCTGGCTTCTTTGCCCATGCCCTGTCTCCACTGTGTCATCTACTGTCATCACACCTACTTCCTCGCTGTCAAACAACGTCCTTCTCTATACCACAACGGCGCCACAACATCCCTACTCTTGCCACATCTGCTGGCAATTCCACGCTTCCCGTGCACCAGAGCACTTCGTGTCCACACCACACCTGTCCCTCACACCACACCCGCATGCCCTCGATTGGCGCTCTGTTAAGATCCCTTGCAGGCTGCCTGCATTTGCTCACGCGCTGTTGCACCATCGACCATTGTATGCCTCTACAATTAATAGTTTGGGCCAAGATGGCTTCGTGGGGGCCTGGGCACCATGCGGCAGCAGCGTTTGCCATACCCGCCCAGCGCCCATCAGTCTCTGCAGTAACTGCAACTATGATGGCCGAGAAACACCAGCGTCTCTCTATATACAACTCGACAAGGATGTGCAGCGGCTGGCTGCGATGTAGCATCTGGTGTAGTAGCAAATTTGAAGCATAGCAAGCACAGACAGTGCGGGTCAGTTTGCCTGCCCTCTCCTGGCCGTCCGTGACACAGGGCACTGCTGATCACTGGCGCTGCAGCCATGAGGCCACGAGGCCTGCTCAAGCATGGCCACGAGTGGGCGTGTTGTGGATGGTGTCGGTCGCGACACCGACAGACGCTAGACCGATCCTGAGTTTGACCCGAACTCCCTGCGAAGGCGGGCCTCCCTCCACTGCTCAAGGGTCCTTGGCGTGGGAGCAGTTGTGGAACTCATGCTTCATGGCCACTGCTGTCACGGGGCTGCGGTTTCGCCTGCAGGTATGAGGAGGTGCGGGTGCTGGACAAGATGAAGGAGATGGTTGGCGTGATGCCCCTCATGGAGGCGATTGGCATGGCCACCGCCCAGGGCGAGGACGTCATTCTGCTCAACAAGGACGCCGAGCCGCCCCTCGTGCGCATCTGCTCCGTGTCCAAGTTCAAGTACGAGCAGGACAAGACGAAGAAGGTGGCTGCGAAGAAGCAGCGGGAGTCGAGGCAGGACCTGAAGGAACTCAAGATGTCGCCTCGCACAGAGCCGCATGACATGCAGGTATGCTCTGCAAAGCCCCTGCGAGATCAGGTGGCTAGTGTATGGACCCCACCGATGATGCCAATCACTGCTCGCCTCTCTGGACAGGCTTGTGCTCCTCTGGTCTGTGCTGGAATGTTGTCTGATCGCTGTAGTGGAATTGGGATACGTCAGAGAGGCACCACCTGATCGCTGCAGTGCAACTAGCTTCTGTGAGAGGGCGGCGTATGCTGCCCATGGTCCTTGTCACGTTTCGCTGTCCAGAATACCTGCCAGGATCAATCAGGTTTTCTTTCCTGTTTCAGCTGTAGTCGAGGTCGTGATATTGCAGCCCGGAGCAGGCAGCTGGGCCTCGTAGTTCGCGAGGATGTAGGCATGTTTTGTTTTGGTCAGCGCTGCAGAGGTGCACTCAGCTCCACGAGCAGCTGCAAGCGCTGGTACTGGCCATGAACTTCGTGCAGTGCCTTGCTCGCTGATGCTCAATGGTGGCCCTGAGGCCCTGTCTGCCTGTCATTAGCAGGTCTTCATTTCAGGACATGCATGTGTCATTTGCCCGTTCCAGCATGCCACAACGGGCATGACACCAGACAGCGTGACATAACGGCTGACGTCTCAACTGCTGTCTTGTTTATGGCAGTGCCATCGGCGGTCTCATTCCGATTTTGCAAGGCCAACTGGCTGGTTACATCTTGATGGATGTGACAGGCTTCATGTTGCACTATTCCTTGCACTTTCAGGTGTTTGCGGAAGTCATGCTGTTGCTGAGCAAAACCTGTGTTCAGGTCCGGATGCGGAAAGCACACAAGGAACTCAGCAAGGGGAACAAGGTCAAGGTCGTCGTTCAGTTCAAGGGACGAGAGATGAGCTCTCTCATCCCGACAGCAAAAGACCTTGTGCATCAGCTTGCTGACCATGTGCAGGAAGTTAGCACCCTTGAGTCCGCCCCTCGCATTCAGGGGCGACAGTTGGTAGCTACATTGTCGCCAAAATAGGCAGTGAATGTGATGCCGTGTGCTCGGGGACGATCTGTAATGTTTGATCTGGGTGCAGCTGCAGCTGATGTTAAAGCTGGGTCATGCAATGCTAGTGACCTGCACTACAATTTTGCAAGGCACTGAAACACACAGGAGCAGCTTGCGGCAGCCTTGTTGAAAGTTGCGATGTACCCATGCCTCGATTTTGACAGCTGACTGTGCGCACAATAATGTGACTAGTGAGCACAGTGCTTGAGCCGCCTGTTCTGTCACCACCATGGTGGCCCCGATCGATGCGATTGCTGCCATACGCCCGCACACTGGTGCGTCAGTCCCGCGCGAATGGACCCAAGTGGTACCTTCTGCTCATTGCCCGAGTAGCAAAAGAAAGATTGAGTGTGTTGTGCGTAGTCAGTTCTAGCTCCAAGTGCGTCGAGTACCATCGTCGCACGCCTGCCACGGACAGAGCGCAGAGGCCCTGCCAACGTCTCACAGCAACTGGTTTGTCGCATCAAGGTTGTTTGTGCCCGCGGCACGGCCATGCACGGAGGTCCAACCAGTGGCCTGCCGATGCATCGCCATGCCACGTCATACCGCTTCGCTATCTGTCGGGGGCCCCGGAATGTTCGGAGGTGGGGTCAGTGCACTGGGGCCCTGCCGTAGAGCCCGAGACAAATCCGTCAGATCGCGTGCGAGGAACTGCTTAATGGTTACGTGTGTATTTAGACCTTTACCAGAAGGTGTATCTTAGGATCTTCCTCATCTAACCAAGAAAACTCGAGTTGTTCGCCCCACTCACCTTGACGTTTCATAAGCAGTGCTTACAACTCAAAGCTGCACAAGTCGCAGCTATCCAACACAATCAGCTTTACTCAGCCGGTTCAAGCCAGCAGGTTCGTTGCCTCTTTCCGCATCGCCTTACGTTCGCGCGCCCATCCGCGCATCGCTACCGTACGGCGGCCATGCCTTGCGAGGCATGTCATACATCACAGATATCATTGACTAGTTACTGCGGGCCGTAGCGTGCTGTGCCAGTGTGGAGAAGTGGAATAAGCATGGGCACATTCATGCCGTGGTGCATCCTCTGACGCATCCCCGTATAACACGCCCGCTTCGTGTATCATTTTGATTTGTGAGGATACCATCTTTATGGTCCAGTAGCCGCTGAGCGTTGCAGCTGACAGCTCGCACTTGTCTGCCATGAATGGTCCCTTGCACGAGCGCCTTACATACGCGCCTCGAGTCCAGTATCCATTCACTAAACCAGGGACAGTTTCTACCAGCGCGTTGCAACGGCTGCTGCTGTAATTCTGTGGTGCTTAAGCCTGTGCTGGGTGACAGCGATACACATCCGGCTACGGACAGCGGTCCTCCGAGCTCCGAAAGCAGGGGCGTCTCCGGTACAGGGCCTGCAGTTGTCCGCGGTCGCCATACCAGAATGCATTCACACGATTTAGCGACGGTAGCAATGTACGGAGTGATCGCGTACATCTGTGTTTTTTTCTTGCTGTTGCTTGGCAGCCGCAGCTGCTCTCAGTCATCAGATCTTGTGGCTTCCACAATGCTGCATGCCACAATGCTGGGTTTCGGCATTAGCAATCACAGTGAAACCTGGATCTGACTGTATGTGAATATGTTACATCCTATTGACATGTCTTGAGTTATGTGCAGGGAATGGCAGTACCACGAGGCATGAAGTTTCATCCCTTGGCTAGCCGAAGTTCGGTGACGCCCTTCCGGTGCAGCCATTCCAGCCACCCCTCGGCTGTCCCAGATGTCCAGACACCTGCCCCCACATCAGCCTGCAGCCCCACTGCTGCCCCTACACAGTCAAGCAACCTGCATGAAGGTCCAGTCGATGGGCTCTCCCACGAGATGCTCTACCACCCGGAAGCACTCGACTCATCCGCATCCATCGCCCGCATCTTCCTGTCACGCGGCCAGCCCAATGCCCGGCTTCGCAGCGCGTTGTCTAATCGGGCGACCCCCATCACGATTGTGCTAGCTGCCGCGTACTCCGTTTCTCTCATTACGTCCACCGTCCGCACCTGGATGGTCGAGCGGACTCGCAATTGCAAGGACTGCAAGGGCTACGGGATCCGCCGCTGCGAGCTGTGTGATGGGGCTGGCACTATCTCCTGGGAGGGCAAGTGGGGCCATGTTGAGCCCTGCCCCCGGTGCATTGGGAAGCGGTATAACCGCTGCGAGAGCTGCGGTGGGTACCATGTGCCAACACTGTTTGCGCATGTCACCCGCAACCCCGTTGACGTTCAGCAGAGCCTGGAACCTGTGACGGTCGCAGATCAGCTGTCGACGGTCAAGCGTGAGCTGGTCATGGATTAGGCTCACGGGGGAGGCCTCCGTTGGTGTCGACAGGACCGTGTAAGTGCGCGGTTTGGTAGTGAATTGATCGGGCCGCTTGCGGTTGAGCTCAGGCGACCGTCAGGGGCGGTCCGGTTGTGGGAGGGATAATGGCACCCCTGCCTGGCTCTGTTCAAGGGGGGGTGTCCGGGTGGGCTAAAGAGTTGAATCCTTACTTTCTCCACAGCTTGATGTAGATGATTGCCTCATATGTTTTGAGTAGAACACTGTGGAGAGCATTGACAGATCTATCGTGCAGTCCGGCCATGGATGTGTGTAGTTGGTCACATGTTTTCTGTTGTTGGTCGCACCACTGCTCGTTCATTAGGCACAGGTTATTAGTGACGCTCGAAGTGGCTATGGTTGGTTTGCTCGCGGCACATTCAGCCCGAGTGTCCGGATCTGTTGGCCATACATTAGTGAGTACGTTTGTTTTTGAGATTACAGAAGAGTATGATATGTACATTTCAGTGATCATGTCATGTAACTGCAAATGTCGGACGGCTGGAGTTTTGAAGACCATTCTTGCCGGTGCCCAATTTGCCCCAGTGCGTGCTTCACAATGTGCATGGCGATGCCTCACATCCAACATGTTGCATGACGCTGAAGCCCCGGGTATGTAGATTCCAGGATGATATCGCAAAGTAATCAGTGCATCACAATCTGCCATTGCTAACACATCGTCTCTGTTACTAGGCAATTGAAGTGATGCCGTCCGCTGCCCGTGAGGGGGAATGGTGCCCGGCCACGTTGTCACTGAAGAACGTATGCAGAGTACGTCAACATGTGTCAGAGATGCAGGAGATACAGTCTGCGGAACATGTCTCTCGCGCACATCGATGTCAGACTGAGCGTACGCCACCGTGTTCGCGGGAGCCGACCAGGCTCCATGCCAACTCTGAAGATGACAGATACAATGCGCATGAACTACTGATATCATCCCCAACTCCTCCGTTTCTGTACCCGGACCAACCCACGCTATTTCGCAGTCCTGAATCGGAGGCAGCCAAGCGTTTGAGCCAGCATCTTGCAGGCTGCCAGATTGATGCAGCTCAGCAGGTGAGGTAGCAGCCTGACCGACGAAATGTGCAAAATCACGGTCGGAGATGCCGGGCTATGCCATCTTGCCGTGATCTTCATATGCAGTTACTGGCACCAAGTCAAGCGCATTGCAGGATGCACCACAACATCAGCCTGCAGGCTCACCGGTGTCAGCTGGAGGCAGTCACACCGGACTTGACAACAAAATCACAATTTCCCTTCCTCACTCTGCGCGAAACCATGCCCAACGGCCTTCCAAACACTGGAACGCCCTTGCAAGGCTGCGACAGCTGATTCCGCATGGTGCCCAAACATGCACCGAGACTGCAGCTTCAAACCAGCAGCCAGGCTCCTGCAATGACACCAACCACCATCCACCCGGCCCACACTCGCGTGAGCATGGCATCATATTCCAAGAAGACATGCCCGCAGAACTTGCCAGCGCCCCAATGTCCTCCGACAGCTCAACATCAGGACCACCTGAGCCAGACATAGCAATGTGGCCAGCAGTCTCTCCACTTGAAAACTCTCCATCGCCCAACAGCAGCTCGTCAGGTAGCCTGTGGAGTGACTCTGGCGAGTCATCTGAGTCAGCGCGGCGGGTTGGCACGTCCGAACACCACACCCGCACATCCCGTGCAAGGAGTGTAGGCCTATACGCAGAGTCCACCAGCCCAGCTGCCCGGACCTCGCACCGCCGTTCTAGACGCTCCGCCCGCTCCGCACGCCTGTCGGCCCGGGGCTCTCGTGCCTCTCGTGCCTCGCGCTCAGCGGAACACTCCCAGATCAGCGGACGCCGCCGGTCCACCCGCCGGTCCACCAGCGGCCGGCTGTCATCCGCGGACGCACTGCTCGATGATCAACCAGGCGCGCCACAGTCGCGGGCATCGCAGTTTGGCACGTTCATGGTGCGCGCCGAGTTCCTCTGTTGCCGGTAGAGCGCAATAATGTAATGTACTGTGCGCATGCCGGGTTAAAAGAGTGACCAGTTGCATCCGATAGCACTTTCAGCCAATATATGCAAGTGTTTGTGGGACTCGGGACTCCAACAAATTCTGATATCTAGCTGTACGGCAGGCCAGATGGCTCGCACCGGTGGTGAGTCCCCTCCCCAACGCAGCCGGACACACATGCATGCAGGGTGCACCGCAGAAGGATCCCGTGCAGCGGCTGCTGGCGGGCGAGATTGATGCTGACCACTTTGCATCCAGCCTCGGCACGGTGTCCCGTGAGCGTGCTGCGAAGCTGCAGGCCGCGCTCGTCGCGCACGTCGCGCGCCGCGGCCACCTCCACCGCACGCTCCTCACGCACCTCGACGCCATGGCCGCGGTCCTCGCACCCTCCGGCATGCTCCTCGGGCAGCACGTGTACAAGGTGCGCCCCGCTGCGTGCTGCGTGCTGTGGCCTCCTGCTCCACCGTTATCATGTCACGTAAGTCATGTGACATGTGCCATGAGTCATTTTGGCCCATGAGTCATTTTGGCCACTGCCGGTCTGCCAAAACTGTACGAGCCGAAACGGGCTGGCTCCCCCGGATCAGGTTGGGGGGCACCACCCCTTCAGGGTATTGACATGAATTTGTGCACTCAACCAGGCCTCCACGCCACAGTGATGGAGCCTGTCTCGCAAGCTCTCAGCGCTGCAGACTGACTGCATGGGCATGCGACGGCAACAATGTACGACGTACAGTCTGAATGCATGTGCAGACTGAATCCATGGGCATACCGGCATGCCCATGGGCATGCTTTTGCCAGCGTAGTGATCCAGCGCAGGGATCGCCAGCGCAGGGCACCGATCGGACTGCTACACTGGCAGCGCGCCGTACTCCCGCCCCATACATAATAATAAACCCCTCAAGTCTGCATTTTTGGCTGACATTTTGGCAATCCCAAATACAACAGTCTTGATGCACAGTTTTGAGAGGAACTGTCCGATGAGGCGGTCCATTTGTTCTTTTTTCGCAAAAGCACGTGGCTGACAAACCGGGCATGCATCATGATTCATGAACGTCAGTGATATGTCCTGGCACAGCTGCAGCAAGCATGCTACATGCGGCCATTCATGGGGCAGTCACGCTGCAGTGGGCCATGCTGCGTGCTTTGCGATGCAGGGCTATGAGCTGTGCGCGGAGGCGGACTGGCCGCTGGCGTACCACGTCGCGATGTCCCAGGGCTGCGAGCTTGCGCGCACGCACCCCTGCGGCGATGCCGACGAGGCGCTCGCGCTGTGCGACAACGCCGTCGCCGCCGCCGTGGCGCGTGCTGCGCACGAGAAGGCGGAGCGCCAGGCCCTCGAGGACCGGTGCGGCCCGCCCTCCCCCGCCCCCCAATCCCCCCCTGGCCCACACACTGCCTGGCCCACACACTAGGACACGTGTCTGCGCCACCGCCCACGTGCTGTGCATGCACCGCGCCCGTCGTGAGCGGACGGCCACTGTCCCTATCCTCTGCGTGTCCCGCCCCACAGACCTCCAAGCCAGGAAGCTCGAGCTTGCGTGTAGAATCCATCCCAGGCGGATTCTCTGCTACCCGCCGACCCCCTGAGCCCTGCTTCAGTAGTGAGAGTGAGCATGCATCGCAGCTTGCAGGCTGCAAGCTGCAGCCCCACGCGAGACATGTCATGACCAGGCAGAGGCCACAGCGTGCAGAGCACGCGGTGTGCGCTCATCACCTCTGGACTGTCCTACCGTACAGTGTTTCTGTCATGAGCCATACAGTACGGTCAAGATTCCAGTTACACATATATACGACGTCCGACAAAACAGAAGTACTACGTTGGGTTGTAAGCTTTTCTGGTTCTTGACAGTTTGCTGCTGTGCGGTGCAGGCGTCGGCTGGCACAGGCGCTGCTGGAGGCCAGCAAGAGCACCCTCGTGGCCACCTTTGGCTGCGCGCGCGACCTCCAGCGCCGCCTCAACGCCGGCACCGCCAAAGCCGCCGCCGTCGAGGCTCTCGCGCTCTTCCCGTACCACGAGCCCGGCCAGTGGTACCTCTCGCCAGACCAGCCCCGCACCCGCTGCAGCATCCAGGTGCGGCTCTCTGCCCCTCTGTGGCCGTACAGGCAGCAACAGGTCACACGACAGCACGCTGCGCATGCTGCGCACGCTGCGCATGCTGCGCACGCTGCGCATGCTGCGCACGCCAGCACGCTGCTCACGCTGCTCACTTGCAGATGCACGCAGCCATG
>JALKAD010000138.1:259028-276421 GCA_024500015.1 Ulva compressa | reverse complement strand
GTGCCAAACGGCAGCACATGCACAACCTCGAGCCGCCGCGGCGACACCTGGCCGGTCCGCCGAATCTGCCGGACCGACCACTCTGCACATGCAGGCAACTGCACATGTAAGCGGCATACCACAGCCACAACTTGCCCCTTGAATTAAGCTTAAGCGGCATACCACAGGGGTTACGTCACGCACAATTGCCGACTTGAAAAATCTAGAGCTGCAGCAAGTCCATGTCGCTTAGCGCTTTATTCCAGGGGTTCGTGTATTTTTGGCGACGGTGTTCCGGCCGGGCCCCGCGTATTTTTGGCGACGGTGTTCCGGCATGGCCCCGTGTATTTCTGGCGACGGTGTTCCGGCCGGGCCCCGGGGGTGAACTGTCATTCATAAACGAGGCTTGCAGCAACCGTGGCGCGCATTGGTGCACGAAGAACCCTATGAGGCACACCTGTAACAGCATGTGCACATGTGGTGCCACATCTCAGCCCACTGACGCACTCGACTCGCGTGCTCTGTTTAGCGTGCAACAGTCGCTTTCATTGCAGCCTGGTACCCGACATCGCCCATGCATGATATATCAGTTGCCATGATCATCATACGAGATGGGCCACGCGCCAGGAAATTACTGATGTTGTACAGAGGCCTCCGGAGCACGCATCGGCATGCATGCCATGAAAGCGTGCCGTCCTGGACTGACGCCCAACCGACACTGCGTCTGACGCTGCGTCTCGGTCCTGGACTGACCCCCAGCGCCACACTGCCAGGCGCAGTGCGCGCTTGGCCGACTGCGCCGCGCGCCTGTAAGTTGCAGCGGGCTTCCGGCATTAATGAATCCGGGAGACACTGTGGAGCCCAAAGGGGGGGGAGGTGCTCCACGTGCTCCAGCTCCTGAGCCCTGTGTTTGTGAGTGCGGCTCATGGCAGCATGTCATGCGGCTGTGCTGCTTGCGCGATGCTTGTTGTGTTGCTCGCATCTTTCCCTCGGCGCTGCGGAAGCGCCGATCCGAGACAGTGGAACACATGCTCCACTTTGCGGCAACCACATGGTTGAGTGCTGCCGCAGCACTGCTGCGATGGACCGCCCACGCGAAGCAGGGAGATGAGCCGATCGAGTGCTGGCCGCTGGTGCAGCATGCTTGACGCGCTCCTTGTGGTCGGCAGCAGCACCATGCGTGTCAATGCTCTCAAGACTGTTCTCACGAATCGCAGTTAGCTGATCATCTCTTCGCACGGGGCTGATCCCCGCACAGCCTGCGGCGTGTAACACAGCCTGCGGCAGCATGTGCGCTTGTCGTCAAACACGTGCAGCGGCCGATGGTGAGACCAATCCTTGCAGACCCTACTGGTCGCACGTTTCAGCTCTCACTGCATACCACTGCACCACGATCGATATGATACGCCGATTCTGCCTCTGTGCGTTCACAGGGGAGTTGTGGCCGATGGGTGCACAGTGAACTGCGAGCCTAGTCGCAGCATCAAGTAACCGTGGTGTGGGGAAAATGAACACGGTGAACGTGGAGTCCGGCCGCCCTACAGTCAGCAGCCTCGAGGGCGTCGCAAGAGCCTCTACATCATCACAGAGCATGCCACGTGCAGGACCGCCCCTAGGTATAGGCACCGCCACGGCACCCGATGCCGCGGCATCACCAGCGGCGCCGCCACCTAGCCCGCGGAGACCCCCAGCCCCCCCGCCACCCCCCCCCGTTCTTCTGCCCCGCCGCCGCCCGCCGCCTTTCCGCCCCGGTGCCGACTACCAGTTGGACGACGTGACGTTCGCTCGACCGCAGCCACCGGACGACGACCCGGCAGACGTCACGGTCGTCGAGACCCCGGAGCAGTTCCAGGAGGCAGTGCAACAGGGAGCTCGAGATATCGAGGTTCACGCACACCTGGACCTGACGGGGCTGGAGCGGCCGGAGAACACACCGTTGCGGCGGTGCCTCGCGCCCAACAAAGTCGACCCGGCACAGCCCAAATTCCTGCGGTCGCATGTGGCCTACGTGGGCGCAGCCACGCGGTCCATCCGGGTGCGCATCTACCTGTTGAAAAGGTAGGATGCGGGGGGAGTTGTGCAACTGTTCCACAAGTTGTGCCATGCACGTGCACACAATCACAAAGGTTATAAGGACGACGGTTCTCATGCAGGAGCCTGCATCCCGCGTGGGGCTCACATGTCACACACAGCGCACATGTCATGCATGGCACACACACATACACGTCGGTCCTGTGTGACATGTCACACCCAACTTTGAGAAATACATTGTATGAACTCGTATCTGCGTTGCCGCGATCTTGCAATAGTTCAGCGCGACGTTCCTCTACGCATGCATAGCCAGCATGCATCTGCACCGGTGCCACAGTCGCACCTATGTCCATGCATACTGCAAGTCATATCTGTCACCCTTTCTGTTACAATGCAATGGAGCACATCAGCGCAGACCTCTGCAGAGGAGAGACAAAGCTCCCCATGCATCGTGCAGGGGCGCTGCGATGGGCCCATCCCGAAGGATCTGCAAGTGAAGTGGGCCGCCCACATGCATGGCACCCTGCCGCCCCTGAAGCCACACCAGTGCCTTCTGCTCGTCGCCTCCAAGGCGCTCTTTGCGCAAGGTGGATCTCCAACCTCCCTCTGGATCTCCAACCTCTACCTGGCCTCGCTCGACTCAGAACGTGGCACAGCACGGCAGAATCTGGTACTCAGCACAGGGTACCGCGACGCCGCCGTACGGCTTGCCTTCGATCCGGACTTTCAGCCAGGAGATATCGCGTGCTCAGGACCTCATGACATTCAGATCTATATGTCCGATGTCGTGGTCCAAGGGCGGCCTGGCAGCGGCTCAGAAACCCTGCTGCTGGCGCCGCCAAACTTTGAGACTTCCGTATCCTTCCTTGCACAAGGTGCTGCCATCCCTGCCCCAACGACCCTGAAGCGGCCAGAATCGCGCTGCTGTGATCTGCATGCTCCGTGCTGGACTGCGCGGTGCACAGGCTTGCTGCGTGCGGCAGGCTGTACACTGCACGGTCTGTGCTGTTTTGCCATGTGCGTAGCACATGCTGCGTGCTGTGTGCGCTGTGCAGTGCCAACACGCTTTTTTTTTTGGATCACCGGAGTTCCCCCAACCTCCCACGCAGTGATCTGCAGTAAGTCGCTGGCCACCCTGCAGCACCGATGCATTGCGTGCATGCGCAGCATGCGCCGCCCTGCCGCAGCGACTCACTGTCCGCTCTGCTGCAGACTCGGCGTTTGTCGGCATGTCCGGCTTCCGCCCGCCCTTCCTTGTCACCCGCTTTGCCACCGCCGCCTTCTCCAACTGCCTCTTCAAGGACATCCACGTCCAGGGCCACGAACTGTTTGACGTCTCGAACGGCGGCCGCGTCAGCCTCACCGACTGCAAGTTCGCCAACGTTACCGCCGGCCGCGACGGCGCGACCCTCGCAGACACATCGTACAACGACCCGGCCGCGTTTCAAGACCCGTCCAGCCCCGGATTCTGTGATGGCGCGTGGCTGTATGACTTCCAGGGGCCGGACTTTGAACTGCTGCCCCCGCGGCCAGAGGACACAGACGCGCTGGGGGCGGACGGGTGGGTCCGGAATCAGACGGTGACTGACGATGCGGAGATGGTCAACCGCACGGATGATGCATGCTCCACATTTATCTCGGGGCGGGTGCCTCTGGATCTGACCACGACCGATCCGTGGCTAGAGGCGCTGAAGGAGGTGCGCTGCATCTGTTCCCATGTATTGCAGTGTGACATAGCACAGCCAGAGAGGCGTCGATGTAAGTCAGGACGCAGCACGCAACACGCACCACGCAGCAAGCAGCACGCAACACGCAGCACGCAGCACGCAATACGCAGCACGCAACACAATGAAGAGCAGGTGCGATGCAAGAACCTGCCCCGCTGGCTGCTGCCCTACAATTCAGGCTTGGAGACATTAATTGAGATTGGCTTGGCAATCGTGCTGTCCTCCGTACATGTGCATGCGAGGCTTCTTTCACGTCTGTGCGAGTCGGCCGGCTTCCATGCCCCGCTGGAGTGCGGCCCTTTGTGCGCCCATGATTAGCCCCTTCATGCCGATTTCCAGTTGATTTCGACCAACCCCTGATCGGCAGCATCGAGCCGAGCGGCCGGGGCCATCAGGACCAGGCCTCTACACGCACCTCTCGACAAACCGGGATTCCCGGAACAAAATTTTCAATCTTAGAACGGGGCGTCCCTATAAAAAAAGAGTTTTCCGATTTAATGCTGTGAAAAAAACTGGGTGCCAAAAAGTTTTCCCCGGCACTGCCCGGCATTTCCCTCGCTGGCGTCGCGCGCTCGCCCAGCAATGCACAGCGCTGTCCCGCTAGCGCATGCTTCGTTGTTCTTTTCGCCGCGCGTGAAACGGGAGCCCTTTTACTTTTTCCAGACGCTTTTCCAGACGCCTGGCAAGCCCGGCGAGCACCTACCAGACGCCTGGCAAGCCCGGCGAGCACCTGATGCTCTCACCGTAATTCCCGCCGGGATGTAGAGGCCTGATCAGGACTGCTGAGCTAATACCAGGTAAAGAAAGCCAATCGCACGTCCAACACAATGGCACACAGTCATACATTTCTCCGGCAGGGGTGGGCGCTGGAGAGGCGGACCGATGGCCGCCGCATCCACCATGCTCGCCCCATGTACCCCACACTGCGTGTGTTGTGCTGCAGAAGCTCCCGCCGCTGCCCGACAGCAGGAACGAGTCAGAGCAGGCCGAGCACTTCTACCGCGGCCTGCCGCGATGCCGCACCTGCACAGCGGCGGCCGCGGCTGCAGAACGGGCGCCCGGTGCCGTCACGGTGAGCGCCTTCGTGCCGGTTCCACCGATCCAAGCGCCACCGGACGAAGGCCGGGCGAGCGTCCGCACTGGGGCTGCTCTTGAGGCCCCGGCCAGCCCGGCCTCGTCCAGCGCCGCACATGGCTGGCGGACAACGGTCGGCATAGTGGCTGCCGTGGCCGCCGCGGTCGCGCTCATAGTGCTTGCGATGCTGCTGCTCCGCCGCCGCCGAAGTGGACGTGCAGGCCTGTCCAAGTCTGACAGCGTCAAGAAGAGGCACAGCGAGGGCCGTCCCGGCCCGCAAACGCATGCCACGTCGGTAAAACTTCCGCCACTTGTGCCCAGTTCGAACGCGTTCCGAGTCCCTGCTGTCCACTTGTGGGCTTGCGGCTGTGCTGTGCTGTGCTATGCTACTCCAGATGCGTTCCAGTGCACGTTCAACAGCTGGGCGATTCCGCTGTGCCTCCGAATCGGCTGTGCCTCGGATGCTTTGACATCCAGGGGGGCGGAGTGCATGAGCCATGCCGTGCGTCGCACCATGCTGGAAATGGCAGTGCCGAGGAGAAGGGCAAAGCCACTGGTACTCCGAAGTTTCTCCTCGGCCAAGTTGCACGTGTACAACCGCAGACACTGTGTAGCGTCATCGACAACGGCCACCCTGACAACGGCCACCCTGACAACGGCCACCCTGACAACGGCCACCCTGACAACGGCCACCCTGACAACGGCCACCCTGACAACGGCCACCCTGACAACGGCCACCCTGACACCGGCCACCCCGACAACCGACACCCCGACAGGATCAGACACGCAGCCACCGAACATTTGGGTCCGTGCGGTGTGGCGGCTCCCTGCTGTGACGCGCTCCGTGCTATGCAGGGTGACGCTTCTGTTACAGCAATGGCGCCCGCGCTACCCTACACATCCGTCCACACCACGCACCAGGTGATGAGCACCTGGGCGCTCAGCACGCAATCATCGGGCGTCGACGATCCCAGCAACAGGCTGTTCAAGTTCCGGCTGCCGGAGGGCCTCAGTCTGCTGGCCCCGGCGGAGACGGGGGCGGTGGAGGGGGGCGGGAGCGACGGCATCATCAGCAGCCGCCGCCGCGCCCCGGCGGGTCCCCCGAGCAGCATCGTGGCGCCAAACAGTGTTGCCGGAATCAGCCGGCCGCGGCTGTTCCAGCCGGACAGCTCTTTGAGTCGGCTGGTGCGGGCGGCCCTGGCGCCGAGCGGTGCTGCCAGAGCACGCAACGCAGCTGCCGCGAATGCAGCATCCGCACAGACCGCGGGGCAGCGGCAGGACGGCTCTCCGCGGGCGTCCCCTCATGTGTCGCGACCGGGGTCCGCCATCCCAGACAGTCACTCACCGGCGCGCCGCGGGGGGGCCGATGTGCTGCCGGGACCAGCTGCAGTGTCGACTGCCCAGCATGCATTCTCGCCAATCAACGGTGCGCTCTGCGATGATCAGCATGCTGCGTCTCCCCCGGTACCAGATTTAATAAAAATACTCCTTTAATACCTGTGCAGTGCCTGTGTTGCACTGTGACAGACCTGCAGCCCCCAGCTGCGCCGAGGGAAGTAAGACCGGAACAGAACAAACAATCACAAGCAGCACGGTCACCCTACACATCAGCATGAACCTGTGTCGTGTTCATGCATGAGCAGGCCGACGTTGCAAGCATGCAGCCTGTCCACTGCTCCTCATGCATGTTGAGAGTCGCGCGTGGCCTTGTTGCTGCTGCGCCGATGTACACGTTTCGGTGCGATTGCTGTGAAGTGCGTGTCTGAATAAGCCGGGCTCTGCAGTGCTGCCTCACCCAGTCACCATGCATCTCGAGTCTGTTCGCAGCATGCATGAGTCTCTTCCCAGAGTGCTGCCAGGACGAGTGCACAGAGGGTGTCAGACAGTGGCCTGGTCCTGTTGTTCACTTGCACGGCTCAACTCGTGCAACTCAACTCCGGCATATACGACACAAGCATCGAGACAGCATGCGCAGCATGGAGACAGCATGCGCAGCATGGAGCCCACCTGCCTGAGCCGCAGCCATGTTCTGGCCAAAACCCAAACATGCACCAAATCATCATCGTAAATATTTCAAGCATGCAACTGTGTTTCCAGAGGCTAGGCATCCCGCGCGGTCTGCCCCTGCACCAGCCCAAACGCGCGCGGCTAATCGGCGGCGTCGGCTTGCACGGGGCCATCTGTCCAACACAGAAGAGTCAGAAGCGGAAGGCTCCGCCGTCGCCGCCGCTGCCGCTGCGCCGGCATCGGCGGCTGCACCTGCGCAGATCTTTGACGGCGGCGCAGCGGCCGCTCCCGCCGGCAGCGGTGCGGTGCACGGCGTACGGCTCCTGCACCGGCAGCTGGACCGCTTCATGCCGAGCGACCACTTCCTCGGCAAGTACGAACTGCTCGGCCGCTGGGAGCGCCGCCAGGGAGGTGCGACCCGCCACACTCGCGCACGCATGATGCGCTGTTCTCCTGCTGACACAATTAAGCCCGACATTACCTCTTATGCACATGCATGGCGCCCATGCATGTAACAGACGGCTGTGTGTACTGGCATCAATCCCTCGCTGCAGATCACCCCACGTGGGCCCACCCCACTCGCGCCCTGGCCCATGCGTTCTTGACAGTGCGTGGTGTCCGCGTGCAGGCCAGGCAGTGGTGCAGTTTGCGCGCGATGATGTCTCCGGGGTGGACTACGCCATCAAGTTCTTCCTCGATCCCGCCGCCTTCCGCGCAGAGGCCGCCGTCTACGAGACATGCATGCCCGCCTTCACCACCATCTACAAGCGCGCCACCTCCAGCCACCCGCGCCCCCCGCCCAGCGCGCGCCGCAGCGGCCAAGACCCCACCGCCATGGCGCCCTCCCACGCCGCCCCCGGCATGTCCAGTTCCCTGCAGAATCGCGGCAGCACGACCACCCTGACGGCGACGGCATCGCACAGCGGCGCCGGAACCCTGAGCGTGGTCAGTGCCGCATACTCGATTGGTTCCAATGCACTAGCGTCCTTCGGCCGCAGGTCCAACGACAGCCGATCCTTGACATCAGATGCCGTGACTGTGGCGCCGTATGCATGCGAGGCCCCCCGCAGCGGGCTCGAGTTGATCAAAGAGGGATCCGCCTGCACAAGCACGCCTGCACCTCCGCCGCGCCCACGCAGCAGCCGACGGCTTGGGACGCTGCCTCTAGGGCTGGTAATCCTTGCCGGTGGGTCGGAAGATTCCAGAACCCTCCCCGTGAACCAGCCGGAGTCACCTGACAGACCAGCCCATCCTCCGGCGAGCTTTGCGGCAGCCGCAGATGCATCGGTCGGTGATCATGGCGCTGCAGAGAAGACCCCTGTAGCCACAACATCCAGTGTGCCGGAGGCTGATGGGCAGAGTGTGTCGCCATTTGTCGAAAAGCAGCAGGCATGCGAGTGGGATGCAACTCTACCTGAGAACGCGACAGACGATGCGTCCTTGTATGAGGGCGTGGAGACAGACGGCAGCGGCTCTGAAGACGAGGCAGAACCCGCATGCATGGCCGTCACGGTCGACGGGTCGCAGCTCGACGCTGCCGCCGCCGGGGCAGAGCGCCGGGGCAAAGCCGCGCTGCGGCCGGCTGGCGCCGCAGTGACGGAGCACCCTCAGGGTTCCGCGGCATGGGTGTCAGACTGCGGCAGCCCGCGCCTACGGCCGCCACCGGCGTTGCCGCGGCGTGAGGGAGGAGGTGTCGGCGGACCTCTTCCTGGAAGAAGTCCATCACCGGCCGCGGCCCGGGACGTCGCGGACGGCGACATGCATGAGCGGCAGGGGGCCGGGGACGTGGAGGCGGCCCAGGCGGGGGCCGCGATTCCGGCGGCTGCAGCGCGGTTTCTGCCGCGGGTGGAGGCGATGTGCGAGGCGGGGGCGGCGGAGCTGGTGGACCCCCGGGGGCGGCCGCTGCCGCCGTGCATCGTGATGGAGAAGGGGGAGTCCCTGCACGACTGGAGCGAGCGCGCCGAGCCAGACCTTTTTGCGTCTGTGGGGGTGCGTGCCTTTCCCAGATTCACATTAACCGCTCATGCCAGCTATGCAGCTCACTATCTGCAGGCTCGTGCGCTCTCAGGTTCGGGTGCGTGCGCTCTGTGTGTGCAGACGTCTGTCAAATGGCATGCACATGCATCAGCTCCTGTGCAATATATTGTCTGGTATCTGTGCTTGAGCTCACCAGTTGCCTGATAACTCAGCTCCGCTGCGCTTCGGCTCACGCTGCAGGTGCTTTCTAACGTTGCCTCAGCAGCACCCCGAGAAGTGATTGAGTGACACATCGGACACCATGATCAGCGCGGCCGCACGACATACCATTAGTAGTACGGCCATGAACTGCACTCACGCGGGCAGGGCAGGCCGGGCACGCAGGGAATACCATGTGCTCGTGTGTTTGATAACCAATGTGACGCCAATGGTCGAGCATTGCCTATGCCACCTTCACACCATGGCTTTACTGGCTGGACGCACTCCTTTTGAGAAATGATCGTAACAGAAGTTGAGAAGCTGCAGGTGCTGTCCAACGTGGCCAAGCGACTGGCGGACATGCATGAGGTGGGCCTCGTGCACCGCGACCTCAAGCCCGCCAATGTCATGTGGCTGCCGCGCGAGAACAGGTGGACCGTGATCGACTTTGGGTCTGCCGCGCACGCCGGGCAGCTCGCGACGCTGAGCTTCACGCTGGCGTACGCTGCGCCGGAGGTGGTGGCGGTGATGGAGGCCGGCGCACGGCACATGGAGGTGGCGGCGGCCGTGGACGCGTGGTCGCTCGGGGTGATGGCCTTCGAGCTCCTCACCGGGTCCCCCGCCTTCCGCTTCCTCACGGACGGCCGAGACAAGGTGTGCACTAGTGCTCGTGCTGTGATTGGCCACCATGCATGTGTACCATGCATGTTGCCTGGCCGTGTCAAGGTGTCAAGGTGCAAGGACGGATAGTGTGTGGTTGTGATGCCCCGTTGTTCACAGCATGACAGCGCTGCCGCCACTACCACTACGTAGTATACCACCCTGCATGTCAAGCTGCCAGTGCATGTACTTGAGAGACGAGGTTGAGAGACGAGGTTCAAGTTGTGGACCGAGCGCTGCTTCTATTGCGGCGGGTACATTCATTCGAATGAATGAATACATTCAAACCGTCCGCGTTAGCTCATAGACAGCAAGACTAGCTCGCTGTGGCTCATGCACAGCACGAATCCGGACCTGTTTCGCTTCCGACGCAGCGGCACGGCAAAGCATATCACCACTCGACGCTGCATTCTCAGAGTGAGTCGTACACACATTCCAAGGATAAGTTGCAATCACTTTGCAAATTGAGACTTGTACACTGCTGTGCATTGCGTCCAAACGTCATCACTTCTTGGTTAGCCCGAAGCGGCGGCCTTACAGCCTGCTAGATTCTGTTTCTGTGCCTGTGATTGGGGGGCACGCTGCGAGGAGCCTGGAACGTACCACGCGTACACGCCGACGCATTTCGGGCGTGCACTTTGATCACTGAATGCCGCTCGTCCCGGTCGCTCGCCCGGGTCGTTACACCTGCATATCGTATAATATAATGTAGTATTTGTTTATATTATCTTACGTCATACTTGATACATATCTCATATAGCTAGGTATGTACAGGTGTAGATGTGGTCGTCCACCACGAAGCAGAGCTGTGCCGCTCACGGGGGTTTGGTTGCGCCTGCGCTTTGCCCCGGCGCACGCCTTCCTGTGCTGGCCTCCGTGTAGCACAGCATGCCATGATTATGGCCGCAGCACACCACCATGTACGCTGCTATGAGGCGCAATGACCGTACAGCAGCTCCGTCCCTCCCTGCAGCCTTTCTGTACCAAACTAACAAACGAAGGAAGGGAAACGCACAACCCAGTAGGCTCCTCTCGGACCTTCCTCGGGCTCCGCCTCTGCTGCTGGCACCACGCTGTGCGCGCCTGCACGCGACGCGCGGCGCGCGGGAGCTACATACGAAACCGCATGCATGTGCTACATGCAAAACCCCATATGCATGATGAATGCGGTTTGGTATGTGGCCACATGTGGCCCCCGCCTGTCGTCTGCAGGACCGCACACAGAGGCGGCCATGTGGCCAGAGACCGTGAGGCCGTAGAGAGGGCAGCCACTCGCTTTAACAGCCGTTAACCACAGGAATGTCAATTGAATGATGACCCGCTACACAAAATGGGGGGCGTGGTCAGCTTGCAGAGCACTTCGAGCTCTTCACACAGGTAGTGGCACGCGATGGCATGCACAGCATGCACAGCATACACTCTCGTACCCCTGCCTCCATTGTTGACACAGCTCGCAAAAGTTGCTTCATGGAAACCAAAGCACACGCAAGCCCGTGTGATCAAACCCCTGTTGTCGTTGTGACAGCTAGCTTCGGTCGTACCGGAGTTATCGTAGAGACTGCTAGCATCCGGGCTGGCCCAGCCGCGTGGCCTAACAGCGGTGTGCTGTGCAGGTTGTGGCCCAGCTGCTGGGCGAGCTGCCGCTGCCGTGGGAGGGCGAGCTTGGCCAGGACGTCAAAGACAAGCTCGGAATCTTCCGGGAGCCCGTGCTGCGCCTGCTGCACCGCGACCCGGGGCAGCGCGCCAGCATGCAGCACTTCTGCGACCTCTGCCAGAGCTTGGTCACAGGGACGCCTGGCAAAGCCAATGTGAATCGGCGGCGGCCGGAGATTCAGCCGGGCTGAGTAGGGTGGCGTTCTTGAGGCGGGGGTTGGCATGTGAGTCCGCACACATGTGTGGCAGAACAGATGCGGGCGGGCGGGTTGGGCGGGGCGGGTTGGGGTTGATGACGAAGGGCAAGGCGTGCTTTGAGTGCACGCATGACTTGTTTCTGCACGACATTTTTTACTTGTTTGTGATTGTGTTCGGGGACGCTGCATCCTTGCGCTGCATCCTGCCTGTGATGCATGATGCAGAGTGCTGTGATGCGTCATCCTGTGCTGTGCTCATCTCAGCGCATCTCGAGAATCAATGTGAATTCCATGTGCTCTAGGCGTGGATATGACTGTACGGGTAGCTGACGGGGGTGGAACGTTCCACACGGAACGTTTCGTGTGCGTACTAAACGTTGAACGTTTTACGGATATGCAATGATGAAGGATGGTCGACTTGCAATGCGGATGTGGATGTGCATAGAAGGCTCCGAAGGAGCAAACAGGCTGGGCGTGGGTGCTTACACAATGTCACCAAGGTAGAAGTGTGCCAAGAGTGATAGTGTGTCTGATGTGCCATTGGTAATGGCCAAATGGATGTCCAGGCGGGACTATGACTTCCTGTGCTCCAGTGCGGGTGCACCAGAATTTGATGAATGGATGCACCAGAATTTGATGAATGGATGCACCAGAATTTGATGAATGGATTCAGTGCAATGCGTAGATGTGCCCAATGCGTAGATGTGCCCAATGCGTAGATGTGCCCATGTATGCTCATTGGCAGGTGCACACAGATACTGCAGATCATCGCCAGTTGTGTTACACAGTGATGGATCTAGGACCCATCATCGCCAGTTGTGAGCTTGTGCCTGCTCACCAAGCTGGGGTGGCATGGAAGGATCGTGTTGGCATTGAGAGGCTTGTGCAGATTACCATGATGTATCAACTGTATGTGAAGCCATCACATCAACAATGGATCGTGTTGGCATTGAGAGGCTTGTGCAGATTACCATGATGTATCAACTGTATGTGAAGCCATCACATCAACAATGAGAGTGGTTGAGAGCGGAGAGGGTGATTTGCACATGCTGCACCCACATGCAATGCAACAGTGACTCTGACAGCAGTGGTTGCTGTTGGGTGTCCTGGATCTATCACTGTGTAACACATGATGTACACTTTTTGCTCCCGGATGGTGGCCTTGGGGCTGTTGATGGTGTGGCAAGTAGATAGTCACTCTACCACGATCGTGGTAGAGTGACTCGTGCTCTAGTCGTGGTAGAGTGACTATGTACCAGAATTGCCACAGATGGTTTGTCTGTTTGCCTGTTGACTGCTCTATTGCCTAGACGCTGCTGAGTCCTACATCTGTTGCAGTGTAACACATGATGTGGCCATACACAAGGTGTCACTTGCACCTTGTGAGGCATTATTTCGGTCAGAGTGCAAACTCAACTCAACCCGTATTGGGACTGAACCTGCAGCAAGCAGGGGTGGGGCCACACAACTGCTGCAGATGGGCACTGTAACACCCACTCGCCGCTGCTGGGTCCTAGATCTATCACTGTGTAACACAACTGCTGCAGATGGGCTTATGTGACGCATGCCGCAGTTCAGTTGCCTACCCCAGCTGGCAGGCATGCCGCAATTGCTTGGCAGCTTTTCACATGCTCACACTTTTTCAGGAAGCAGGACAGTGCACTTTTGAAAATGTCCAAAAGCATTAATAAGCAGTTCAAATTAACCATCAAACCCTTGCAGAGGAGATGTGTACAGCCTCTGCACATTAGTGATGCTGCTGATGTTGTGTGCTCTGAGGTTGTGAGGTTCAACAAGTTGTGCTCTGTCTCTGTCTCTGTGACACAGCCCCTGCTTCCATTTTGTTTTTGTAACCACAATTTGGCTTTGTAATGCCTTTGGGGAAATGCAAGATTATAATAGCTTCATGGTGCAAAAATTGCTGCCCACAGGCCCTGTGCATGTCATGCGCCTGTCATGCAGCGTTTCTGAGGTGTTACAGTGCTGGCAGTGTTAGGGCCCGTGTTACAGTGTGGGCACGACACATGGAGCCAACAAGTGTGTCGTTTGTTGCCGAAAAAGTGAATAATCGACACAGGAGCCCAGCAGGGCAACAACAATCAAGCAGTGCAAGACTGCTCCACCCTGAAAGCAGAAATAGGCTGCAACTTGTCTACACATGCTTCCGTCCTGGGGTTCTGCTGTGCTGGGGTCCTGCTGTACATGTATACGTAGCACAGAGTTGCTGACTTCATGGCAAAACAGAGTGCACAGCATGCAGCAGGGTCGTAGATCTATCACTGTGTAACACACAGCATGCAGCAGGCCTGCTAGGATCCTCGAGTCAAGCTGCTACATCGAAGATATCATGATCATGTACAAACGTTAACGTGACATGCATGCTGTTGCAGCCCAGTAGTTGCCTGCATCTGGCTGCCAACATGTGAGCGTGATGCTACTCTCAGTACTAGTGGTTTTCATCCACTACCGGGACAACAGCACTAGCGCAACGCGTTCCATGTGCATCGCGCGTCACCACGTACGCCACAACCGCGCAACCATGTTCACAGTCTAATTATCTGTCGATGCTGACGCGTTAGGCGTCGAAAGGCGATTCCGCCTCGGTAGATGCTATTGAAATGAGATTGTGAACACACAGCAGCTTTCCGCGACAACAATGGTGAAGCAGGCGCGTGTTGAGGCATCGCGCACGCCTCAAAAAATGGTTCGAGAGGCTGAGACGGCGTTAAAGGCTCTGCAGGCCATGATAGATGCAGAATGGTTCATGTATAGTGCTGGGCTGGTGCAGTTGGGCAAGAGGAGCATATTGGGATTTGGGCCTCGGGGACAGGTTCCACAGGTTGCAGACAATGAGCTGAGGCAGTCTGGGGACCAGGCCTGACGTGTTTTGACACTCACCTTATCATACGTGCTGAAAAATAAAAATAATGGAGGGCCAGGGCACCACAAAATTCTCAAGAATGCCATTGAATTGGAATCACACACTTGCACATGCTCAAGACAGCCGCTTTTGCTGGGACTTGTGGGGGCTGGTAGAGCCGGCTGCTCACCATGACACATGATGCGCTCTGTGCAAACAGGCTGATCTTGTCCCGATTGTGGGTGTCTAGCACCCACCGCTCTGGCACCACAAAATTTTCAGGAAATTCTCATTTTCGCAAGCATGGCCATGCATGGCCATGCTTGCCATGGCCAGTGGTGGGCAGCTGGCATGGCAGCCCACGAGTCTGAGATTCATGCATCGCCAATGACCCTGAATTGATCCTGATCCTGACGAGGTGCTAAACTCGGTCACATGAACTCGGTCACATGCACTCGGTGTTCAACTTTAAGTTATGATCAATTGCTTAAGCAACTTCATCTCAAAAACCGGCCAGCAGGGTGCGCTACAGTCACAGTGACCATGCAAGACCGTACACATGTGTACAGAAACGCGTTACCATGGGGGGGGGGGGGGGGGCGGCAGCAGCGCCCCCGCGCGCCGACCAGTCTAGCTCTGGCCGGCGCTTTTGTGCCGGTGCCAGAGAGTGGCCTTGGGGTTTGTGATGGTTTGTCTGTTTGCATGTTGTGGTTTGTTGCCTGGGCGCTAGCCCGCTGCTGGGTCCTAGATCTATCACTGTGTAACACATGCAGTGCACTCATGACCATGACTGCAGTCATGCATGCAGTCATAGGCCACATTCTGTGGCTGACGGGGGACAGCAGTCACCACCACTTGGATCAGCTGGCAGCATGCATGCAACATGCAGAGGCAGTTTGGGACACAGCATTGATGCCTCTGCACAGCACTGGTGATAATGTTCTAGTGCTACTACAGCGATTGCGCTTGCTGTTGTCAGCTGGACGCTCAGAAGCCAGGACCAACACGGGCCTCTGGAACTACATGTCACGCACCCTGGTGTGTCACAAGTAGCACCTCACAAGTAGCACCTGTGTGTGTGTGCGTGCATGCGCATGTGTGTGTTTGCTTTCATGCCAGCGCAAGTTTGAGCGAAATCGTTCTGGCATTAGCTCGTGCGGAGAGTAGCCTTGGTACTTGCGATGGGCTGTCTGTCTTTTTGCGTGTTGCCTGGTCTGTTGCCTCGGCGCTGCTGGGTCCTAGATCTATCACCGTGTAACACAAGTAGCACCTGTCATGCTGACAGCATGATGAGCCACACTCACAAACACAGGGCAGGGGAACCAGCACAGCCTGCGTGGCCCATCTGCATGAGTGGCACCAGTGATGGTCACATCACCAGAGGCTGTAGCAGCCCCACGTGCACAGCCATCATGTGCCCTGGGCGGCAGTGACTGCAGTTCCGTCCTGGCAGTACTGTGATAGACCTAGGATTCAGCAGCGCCGAGGCCCATGCGTACGGGCCACGTGTTGGTAGTAGTACTCTGTAACTAGTTACACTATCACGGTATCGCTGCCGGGGTTTTGCGTTGATCTTTTGCGTTGATCTCTGTGTAATACTATCACAGTACTGCGATAGGTCAAGGCCCCAGCAGCAGCACGGCCCTCTGGGAGGGGGAAGTAGCACGGAACAAAACAATACCAACTCAAGCAGAATGGTCACCCCACGTGGCTATAGACACACAATGAATTGGACGCGCAAGGATCAAAACACATGGCACACCGACCCAGCACAACACTGCGCAGCCCAGGCACAGGCAGCAGGCCTATAGCTATAGCTAGGTGCTGGGGCGCAAGGCACCTAGCCGGCTCGGAGCCGGCGCAGAGCCGGCCACAGCAGCCAGGATGGTCACGAGCCGCGTGCGCATGCATGCATGATTCTTGTCTGATCAAGAGCCACACTCTTGCACACGGTGAGGTACATCACAGAGGTATGCAGTCGACCAAGATAACGGTCGACCAAGATAACAGCGGCACAGGGCTGCTTCTATGTATCTTGAGTCTTATCCTCAGACACATATGCATCGCTCAAAGCACACCGATGCCGTGTGCACGCCCAATTGTCGCTTGCAAGCGACATCACACGATGTCGATTCACGTGCACAAGCGCAATATCCCCAGTGCCGTCTGAGAAATCTGACGGGGGAAGCACATCGGAGCATGCATATCATATGATGGTGCAAATCGCTCACCCAGTGCTAGTGTCCAAACAATTTTGCACACTAGCGCACCTCCCATCGTGGTCCACGCGAGAGTTCACCCAAACGAGGCCTTGCTACACGTCACCTGTAAACGCTCCGTACATGTATCATGCATGACCGCACACACATAACGCACCGCGCACACACAGTGCACCGCTGCGGCCTGAGAGTCCTGGACATCCACAGGAAGGCGTTTGTGTGGGTACGATATAGGCTTGCACGGTGGTATGTTGGCATTCGAATGCGTCCACACACATCCGTTAAGCAGTGGCACGCCGTCCTAGCCCTCCAACGCAAAAAGCAGGTAAACAGCAGTGTAAACGCAATTTCGGAGTTGCCAGTTTGAAAGCAGTTGGGAAAAAAGAGCGATTGTTGCTTGCATAACTGTCCGAAGGTCAACTACTCGAGCTGCTGCACATCGATTGATTCTGACTCCGCAGGGCGGTCTGCGCACGTCAGCGCAAGTGAGGGCAACCAGAGTACACCGCGCACGTGCACGCGCACGACACTGGCGACAGCACAGCCGGCCTGCAGCTGGCCTGCAGACGGACGTGGCTACGCAGAGTCGACAGGACTCGCGGGCCGCTTGACGTCACGCTCGACTGTCTAGACCTCACGGTGCGCCTGCATGCGGTGCCCGGTGAACCGCTTGTCGCTCTAGATCTCGCGAAGCTGCACAAGCCGCGCCCGTTTATCCACTTCCATTCCTGGCGCGCCATGGTGTTACTGCTACTTCCGGTCAATCATCCCATTCGACGGCTCGAGATACTTTGACGCCGTCGAGGGGAAC
>JALKAD010000138.1:247445-258981 GCA_024500015.1 Ulva compressa | reverse complement strand
GAATCGTCGCACGCATCTCCTGACGTGTACAATCTAGCTGTGCCGCGTAATTCAGAACGGTACCGTTCTGCCGACCCCCGCGAAGCCCTACACAAGACCTACTAGTATAGCTAGCAGTACCAGGCACAAGGTGCAACCCAGAATTTACGGTGGCTATAGCTATGCAGTGTGGTACAAGCAAGTGCTAGATGAATGGCCCGTTGAATCGAACCATTAATGCAATATTGCAATACGTAGTAGCTGTGTGCCAGCGACACAATTCAATTGCAACGCACAGCCCTCGTAACATCATGATGCCCGTCAATGTTCGCACACGACTGTAACGCTAGCTGCACCCGCGGGTACCCGCCACAAGTCGTAATTTTAAATGGCATGTGTATATGGCCGTGTCGCACCTGTCCGCCGAGCGCATGCAGGAAACAAGTGATTCTGTCTTATACACAATCAGCTGCTTCCCGGGCAGGACGACGTCCGTGGCGTGCACTGCGCGTTCCGGCCACGAGAGCCTGCCAGCTCCTACAACGTGTTGTAACGCTAGGTAAACTAGTCGGCGGACCAGCCGAGAGCTCGAGGCGGCGGTGAACGGAGCCTGGCCCGCCACTGCGTCATGCCAGAGCAGTGTACGTGCGTCCTCTCAGCTGTAGATACGTTACGGTCCTCTCAGCTTGGTGAGAGGTGTTCATGCATGGCTGTGGGCACTGGTGCACCCAGCCGGGCCCGGCGAGAACTGGAACACGAACTTGTACCTGTCCCTTCAATGGCAAGACAGCCGTAGAGTCTGCTTGAGTGCTTTTGTGCCACTAGCAGGAGCACTCCCTGAAGCACTGGAGTCATACCAGGGATGGCACAAAACCCACAGAAATTACAACTCTGTGCACGTGGCCTCATGCATGTCCACCTCACAGATGTAGTTGCTAGCAATACACATTGGAGTAGTTCTGAGTGTGGAGTGAGCCTCACAGCATCAGTGTGTGAGAAAGTTGTGAGACAGTATGTATACCAGGTTGCTGAAGCTGTTTTGTTTCAGCTTGTGGACTGCATTCAACCATGCTCAGTGTGTCTGATGTGTTGCCATGCCTGCTTATCTTTGTGTTCTACCACTTTGTTGAGCAAGTCTCTTCACAGTTCCTCATGCGATGCATCGGTGCTTCACACAGCTGCAGAGCACGCCTAGGCCGGGGAGCATGCCAAAATTTACCCAGTGATCCCTTCCCTTGCTGCCTGAGGGGATCAGAGCTTGCAGAGCATCCGACCAGGCAATGCACCTTCCTACACGGTGTCAGACTGCATTGTTCCTTCATCTCATCTCATGCAACTACCTGTCTCTCACACGCAGCAAACTATGCATGCTGCCGATGCATCCGCCACTGTGCATGCTTCACCAGTGTCCTGCGGTGCAGGGCGGAATAGTGCCAACCAGCATTGACCGGCGCTAGCAGTCGCGACACGCGGCGCACAGCGTAGTACAGGGCCGCCGCTCAGTCCGGCAGCACAGCAGGCAGCACAGCAGGCAGCACAGCAGGCAGCACAGCAGGCAGCAATCGCGACACACGGCGCACAGCGTAGTACAGGGCCGCCGCTCAGTCCAGCAGCACAGCAGGCAGCACAGCAGGCAGCACAGCGGGCAGCACAGCGGGCAGCACGGGCCAGCCCGGAGCGCGGCGAAGCTCTGCCACTGTCGAGCCGCAGGGGGAGGACCCTCCCCCTTCGATGACGCCCGAACACCGGCTCCCCGTCCGGACACCTGCCTGCGGCAACAGCTAGCAAGCACTCAGCCGCAACAGCGCAGCACACAGGTGGCAGCACAGCATGCCTGCTTCCGGCCGTGCTCTACTGGCTCCCACAGCACATGCAGGTCCAGCGTCCCGCGTGCAACCGCTGGATGCCTCCGCTCCACAACCAACCCTGGCTGGCGCTCCCGCCGATCCGCCCGCGCCGGCGCCAGAGCGCAGGAACGACCGCAGTGACATCAGCGGCAGCAGCGGTCACAGCGGCCACGCACATGTACGGGTCCTGCCGGCCGAGACGACGTTTGTTCGGACGGCCGAGGACCTGCAGGCCGCGTTGCAGGCCGACGCGCCGGCTCGCGACATAGAGATCCGCAGCCACCTCGACCTCCGAACCCTGAAGCTGGCACAAAACCCCTACCTGGACCGATGGAAAACCGGGTCTGGCCGGTCGCATGTTGCGTACCTCAGCGCGACCACCAGGTCCATCCGGGTGCGCCCTGCGCTCTGCCCTCTAGAGATCTAGATCTGTAGCTGCAATGGTTGCTAGACGTTGCTAGTTTCACCGCTGACGAGCCAAACCTTAAATGACGTCGTCATCAGCACGTAAGATTGCTGTTTGTAAGGTAACGTTTATGGCAAAAAATTTCGTGCATGCATGGCGGCTTTTCGCCATGCATGCCAAAGGGTTTGATATGCATGATGCCTTTCTAGGCCGTCACTTCTGAGAAGGCTCGTCATTTATGCTAAAAAAGCTCGTCACGTCAGCGTCATTTAACTTTTTGTAACTTACGCTCGTCACGTACTACTCGGTGACACTAGACGTTGCCATACGGACACACACTGCCGGCTGCGCCAGAGGTCCGAATTGCTGCCGCATGATGTGCGGTGCGTGCTGCGCGTCGCATGCATGTGGACCATGCGCACGTATGCTTCAGCCACATATGTCCAAGCTGCGTCATGCGCACATGTTGCGCTGTGGGTGCTGTGCGTGCTATGTATGCTGTGCATGCTGTCTGGTGTCTGCCTATTGGCGCAGGCAACACCGGGGCTGTTGAGTGTTGTGTGAGGGTGCTTCGGCCCTCCCGTCTTGGCCATCCCCTCTCCGCGTCATCTTCATCAGACTCAGCTGCCAGCTAAAACTGCGAGGCTTGCATGCGTGTGTGCGCCACCGCCACGCTTTGCAGCAGCGGCGTCAGCTGACCTGCACAGCGCCGCGTGCAGGGGAACTGTGGCGGCGGCGATGCCCCTGCCGACGCACTCCTCCTGGAAATCCTGACAGGGGCCGCCGCTGGCCCGGCGCTGCCGCTGAAGCCCGGCCAGTGCATGCTGCTGCTCGACAAGAACGCGCTGTCTATCAACGACGGCCGCCTGTGGCTGGACAACCTGTACTTTGCGGTCTCACAGCAGCCGAGCAGCCGGGAAGCCCTCGTGCTCTCTGCCGGCGTTGGCGCCGGGGGGCACCGCCAACCGTTCTCGTACTTCCGGCAGCGCGCGCCGCTGCACGTGTACGCCACAAACGTCACCGTCCAGGGCGACTTTGACCGCACCGGCCGCGCATTTGCGTTTGCGCCGCACTCTCGCGGCGCCTCCGTGCTCTTCCAAGGTGTGCCACGGCGCCCCCTACTCCCGGCAGGGCGCGGGGGCAGCCCATGTGCAGTGACCGTGCCCGTCTGTGTGTGCTAAAAATATGACGTGGCGGGCATGCATGTGTCAACCGGTCCCGGTACCGGTCTGGGGGTCTGACTTGTGTCCTGCGTGTTTGACCACCTTGTGGAGCATACCCCTGTACCGTGTCTCATGTCTGGGGGAGGGATGTCGTGGTGACTGTGTGCATGAGTGGTGTGGGGCGGCCATGCTTTGACCTTGCTGATGTATTCATGCTGCATGCTGCGACGGCATGTCGCCGTGTGGCCGCAGTGCATGCACTCCCACCCACACTGCACCACTGCTGCAGATTCCATCTTCCTCAACGCAGCAGGCAGCAAAGCGCCGTTTCTCATCGCCGCCAAGTCCCACGGAACCTTCTCCAACTGCTTCTTCCAGAACATTCACCTGTCCGGCGCCGAACTCTTCGACGTGTCGTTCGGCGGCAGCGTCACGCTGCGTGCTGTGCGCATGCGCGACACCACGCTGGCCGCCGAGGGCGTGGTGGACACGTCGGCGAATGACTATGTGGAGATCGACCCCTCCAGGGGCAACTTTGATATGTACGGGGACGCTGACATGGGGGGCCGGGACATCCCGCTGCTCCCCGCGCCCGACGCGGACCGCACGCTGTACGGCGCGGAGTGGGTTGTGCACGATGCGACCATCAGCGATTGTATCGGGGGGATCGAGACGTGGGAGCCGGGTGTCATGCATGAGCGGCCCCCTGGGTGCACGGCAGCGACGGAGGCCGCGCAGATGCAATTCTTCACGGCAGGGCCGCCGCCAGGGCCGCCGGCGGCCGGGGAGGCTGCCCCAATGGGGGCGGGAAATGCAGCGGGGGGCGAAGCTGGTGCGGGGGAAGGGGAGCATGCGTATTTTGCATACGCGGAAGACTATGTGATTGAGGAGCCTGACGAGGGAGCTGCGTCTGAATCCTCAGGGTACGATGCGGGGCTAGGGGCGGGGGGTGCAGCGGAGGGAGGTGCGGGGGCCGCCGCGGAGGCGCCGATGACGGCGGCAGAGGCTGCCGCAGCGGAGCAGGAGGCGGAGGCGAGGGCGGCTGGGAGTGCTTCAGAAGGCGAGAGGGGGGAGGAGCTGTCTCTGGAGAACCCCTGGTTTGTGGCCGTGGCTGCGGTGCGCGTCGCCTGAACATGCATGCATGATGTTCCCAGAGAGTCGGAGCAGGCTTGGCAATTGCACACACTGCGACGCATGAGCCCATAAATACCGTGCATGGTATGATCCAGTCTTGTAGCATTCGAGTTCATCTGGAATCTGCAGTGCACGCTGTGCATGTCCGGAGGGCGCGGTGCGTGCTTTGCATGTGCTGAGGCTGCGACACCTGCCGCTCTTCACCTGCGGTCCTCTGAAAGCTGTACATAGCCCTGGCTTGAGATCTCTAGGTGAAGTGGCCGACCTTGGGAGCTGTTGGCACGCGGTGAGGTGAAATCGTGCAACACATGCATATGTCACGTGCACACCCAACCCAGAACGTACACACGTTTTCTGCACTGCCGGCTCCCGACATGCACCTCTCATGTTGCAGGTGCTGCCGCGCCGAACGGCCGCCGCCCCGAGTGATGCGTACCTGAACGGCCTGCCGCGCCACGGCGACCTCAGCACGGCCACCGAGATGCATGCAGCCGCCAACGCTTCGCACGCTGCGCTGCCCCCTGGCGCAGCACACGTCACGCCGCGGCTCCCGCCTGCGGGCCGCAGCCTGTCCATGACCGGCCTCGTTGCAACGGTCGCGGCCGCATGCATTGCAGTGGTGGCGCTGGCGACGCTCGGTGCTGTCATGCTGCGGCGGCGGCGGCACAGCAAGGGCGTGTCGGCGTGGGTGGCTCCCACATTCTGGACCGGCAAGCTCAGCACGCAGCCGGCTTCCACGATGATCCAGATGTCCGGTGGTCGTCACACTGCGGTGTGCCCTTGGTCTGTGTGCTGCGTGCTGTGTATTGTGCGGCATGTGCTGCGTGCTGTGCGCTGTGTGCTGTGTGACATGCATGATTGCGCAGCGTTGTGTCACAGGCAGACAACCTGTGATACACACACGCCTTGTTCTGCCCCCCTCACCAGGTACCCACACCGCACCCGCAGTGCCGGCCAGTCACTTCCTGGGTGATCCCGGCCAGTCACTTCCTGGGTGATCGCGGCGCTGCCTCGCACCCAAACACGCGCTATGCCCGCCCACAGCGCACGCAGCATGCGATGGTGAGACGGCCGCAGGCTTGCCTCCGGCACGGCACGGTGACGCATTTAGCTCCCCTTCAGGGCAAGCACGGCCATCATCACGGCATGCACTGTCCGCTCACTTGCAGAACGTTATTATGGGTTGCACGGGGCATGAATTGCAGTCTTCATGATCCTCCACAGCGTGATCCTCCACAGTGGGACTCTCCACAGTGTGATTCTCCACAGTTTAATCAAACACAGTACAATTCTCCACAATTTAATTCTCGACAGTGTAACTATGTTTGCAGAGCCTGCACGCCCGGAGCAACCACCTGACCCTGACCGAGGAGTTACACCTGGACGCGAGCGCTTCCGTGATCAGCTCCTGCACCACACACCGCACGCCCAGCATCTGGGTCGCGCCATCCCCCGGAATACGCTGGGTCATGAACCCGCGCTATGAGTACGCGCTGCCCACCGGTCTCGCCCTGGGCCACTTCTCCACCAGCGCAAGCGGCGGCCACGACTGCTCGACCACCGACGGCGCCGACCTCTCGTCGTCCATGGAGCGCAGCCCTCGCGAGATGCATGCTGCGGATTCCGCGCTGCACGCAGTGAAGTCGTCGCCACGTGAACGGCCCGAGGCGGCCATCCCGGCAGCCGGGGCCGCGCAGCGGCTGCGGCCTCGGCTTCCGCGCTGCGTGCTGTGCAGTCGCTGCCGTGCGAACCGCTCGAGGCGGTGGCGCCGACGGCTGGGGGCCTGGCAGCGGCGGTGGCCTCGGCGTTTGCAGCCGGCGAGGTGGGGAGTGCGGCGGACGGCAAAGAGTTTCCAGGGTTTACGTGGACCACGGTGTATACCACATACGACACGGCGGTGACGAACGTGGTGTACGAGGGCAGCGGTTATGCGACAGCAGATGGCACTGTGGACTCGGACGCCGGGTCTGTTTGCTCGGACAGGGAGGCGGGGCGCTGTGCGCATGCTGCGCCACAGAACCCTGACTCTGTGCGGGATGGGGCTTATCGTGAAGATGCATGCATGCACAGGCTACATCGCCGCGGGGCGGCACGAGAAGCCGGGGGTTGGGACACAGAGGGTTGCACAGCACAGGATGCGAGTACGCACACGCAGAGCGGGTCGCAGGCCATGCACACGCCTCAGGCGGACACCGCGGGATCGGATTCAGGGTCCGAGGCGGAGTCGGAGGACGTGTCAAGGCTTCGAACGGGCGGCGTCATATAATTCAGCTCGCTGTGCTATGGGCTGCCTTGTAAAAGAGATGATCCATGAAATGTCAGCATGTTCAAGTAGCGCTGTGATGTATACGCATGTTTTTTCCTTCCGCAGGCTGGCGCGCAGCCAGGCTTAGGCCCCATGGCTGCATCAGCGCAGAGTGGAAATTAAGGGATCATGTAACTGAACAAACCATCACAAGCACCATGTGCTCCCTGCAGCTATGGACGTGAAGCGCACGTACACAAACAGCCCACAAGGACCACATCCGGTAGCGCAGAGTCCACAGCATACTGACCCAGCGTTCACAGGTGTCCGACCTCGGCGGGATCCCGCTTCTGCATACGTGTCCTACCAACACCACGAGTAATCAGATGCACGACGCCACAGCATGACGCCACAGCAGACGTGTGTTGCTGTCGCACACTCAGGCCTGGTCAGGCTCATCGCGGGTGGCAGCAGGGCGGCTACCGGTTGTGTTACACAGTGATAGATCTAGGACCCAGCAGCGCAGAGGCAACACGCAAACAAACAGACAGCCAACCGCAAGCACCAAGGCTACTCTCCGCACGAGCAAATGCCAGAACGACTTCGTTCAAACTTGTGCCGGCATGAAAGCAAACACTACCGGTTGTGTACCGCTCCAGCTCCACCGGCTTCAAGGTACTTTGACTGGATTGCAGCGCTGCGGTCAGAGCGGACAACCCACAGGAATGACTTGAAGTTGCACTGAGGCTGTGTTGCACTGAGGCTGTGTTGCACTGCAGCAGATCGCCTCGTGTGCAGCCTGTGGACTCGCGTGTGCCAGTATGTGTGCGCTAATGCATCTGCCTCTGTGTGTTTAACTGAATTAAATAGACAGCACACGTCCCAGCGTGACATCGCGGAGTCCTCACGCAGGCACAGGGTGCTGGGGACTGTCATAAGTCAAGGCACAATCAAGGCCCCAGCAGCGTCGAGGGAAGAAAGCACAAAAGGAAACAGATAACAACAGCTTCTGTTGTGCAGCTTCACGGTCCGCCGGCCAAGACATGGCCCGCACGCCGACAGTGCACAAGTGCTGCATAACGGCTCTCTGCAAACACCCACACGACCGCGGCTGCGCAAACACACAGCACGCCGACGCAGTCCCAGTGAGTCTGAGGCGTGTGACGTTGCAGCATCATCATTCATGTTGGCGGAGCCATGCCATCACGCACAGTGTCCAGCCGGGGTCGTACGCGTGCTGCGCGTGCTGTGCGCTCGGAGCATGCATAGGCAGCGGGGCGCATCGGGAAGGGGCGGCACAGTGCTGGACTTACATTCCAGGCCTAGGCGCAGCCGAAAAAGTCGCAGGTCTGCATGTATCGATCGTTGCGAACGGGCTGTGCTTGAAATCGGCGGGAGCCAAGGACGTATACAGCGCTGCTGCGAATTCCGGTATGCTTTAAGTCAGTCCGGTATGATTATGTCTTGAGCGAGGCCTGTTTTGGGCAGCTGTGAATGCACATGTGACTGACTTGCGTACGAAACGCTGGGGGATCCTGTTGACATGAGTCTGTTGACCCTTTTACTCTTGTAGACTAATGAAAATTGAAGACAGGCTCAACCCGGAGGGAATCGGGGCGGTCAGAGGCCTGGCCACAGGTTCACAGGCATGTGAACATTCCATACTGTTGAAAAAAAAAAATAAAAAAAAAAATCGGGAATCACGCCACACCCAAACGGGCATCGGCCACAGCACCCCTGCGAGCAGGGGCGGAAGAACGAACAACACGCCCAACCGCAGCAGGCACAGAAACACCAGATCTAGCACGCGAGCCGTCCCCTAACAACCACGCCCGCAACCGAGTCCCAGGAGGCAGCCACACTGCACCCACTGCCACCGGTTCGTACGCACAGACAGCAGAGACCCGCGCAGCAACGCCCGCCACAAACGCAGCCACCAACCGCGTGCACAGGGCGCGGGCAGTACGGGAGACAGACGCCGGAAGCGCAGCCGACGGGTCCAGAAGGAAAGGCACGAGGCACACAGCCGCAGCCAGGTCGGAGTCCGGGGCCGACGGAAAGGCGTCGCACACCACGGCACGCGCAGCCGCATCACCGGCGACGGCGTGCAACAGGTCCACCCGCAAGGAAGCAAGCCCCGTCAATCCTGCCGCGGCGGAAAGGCATGGGCAGGACAGCAGGAGATGTTCAATATGCAACCACCTATGCTCGCGTGGGTCATCCCCGAGCAGATCGCGATGCTCGTCGTACACGTCACACTGACAGAGGAAGCACGCATGAGGGCGCCGCAGAGTCCCATACGTCACAGCATAGTCACCCGGCAGATGCGACGACCGCAACGCCATGAGGGGATAGACAACGTCGGACGGGGACCGAGTGTACGGCGCGACACCCGCGCCCGGGAGACACAGACCACGCGCAAGAGGGTTGCGAGCAGCAAGCCGCGGCCGGGCGCGCTTCCGCAGGCGACCGCGCAGTGGGCCTGCCGTTGCGCCGGCGCCCGCCACGCCAACTCCGCGTTGCTTGTGTGCCCAAAGTGTGATACCCGCTCGGAGGTCTGCGTTGCCAAGCGCGCCTTCATGGCCAATTGCACCGGACCGCCTGTCCGACGCGCGCGGGCGCACCGGCAAACCGCCCAGGGCGGGCGCCTGGTGGTTCGAGGCAAGGTCGTACGCGGCCGTCGCCCGCCGCAACCAGGCGTCCCGCGTAGGCATAGACGCCCGGACCGCCGCGCCCATGTAGTCCGGCGAAAGCCCCGCCGGGAGACCGGCGAAGAACAAGACAGAAAGAGGGTCATGGCCGCGGAGGGACGCCGCCGCGGCATCCGAGGCGCGATCACGGGCCAGTTGCCGAGCATGTGCGACGCGATCTTGGTCAGCCGAGCCAAGCAGGTCAAGGTCCGTAAGGAGGACGTCATTCGAAATGCTCCGGATTTTCACCCATGACGGTGACAGCGTGGATGCGCGAACACCAGCGGCCATCTTGGCGGCCGCCAACAGAACCGCATCCATGGCAGTAGCAGGCTGCGCGACCGGCCACAACTCCAAGCCATTGTACATGGATCTCGACATAAGCCTTCCCACAGAGTATTTTGCTAGCAGCTGTGCCTGAGACCCTATCACATCAGACCACAAAACCGCTGATGGTTTGTGTGTTGGCCTGTTGCCCGGGCGCTGCTGGGTCCTAGATCACAGTGTATAACACAACCGCTGATGTTGGCTGATCCATGCATGATTTGACAATTGACCAGCCACACTCAACATGGTTGACACCAGTCTAGATCAGCGGCGAAATCGCACATCTCGTTGATTATGACCAGCATTGCAAATGCCGTGTTATTGATGGTGTGATATCTAAGCAATCCTGGCATCTGTGGACGTACGAACGTGTACCTCGGTACTCGGGCTGTCTTTGGCAATGTCTTGCGAACACCTTCACATGCCCAGCCAGACACCATCTGGCTGAAGATTCGTGAGACTTCGGCCTGCGGCAGCGGCGGGCGCCGGCTCGACTGCGCCTCGGCCGCAAAGCCAGCCACCCGCCCGCACCGATTTGACAAAATCGTGCTGTCTGACATCGGTTGATGAGCACCACAGACTTGACGGCGGGCTGGCTGGTGGCCAACAACCCCCAGGTGACGTCCCGTCACCACAGTCCCCCGGGGCCACACTGCATGACAGCGAGGTGCACGATCATAGCACAGAGCCGCGCAGCGCCCGGCCGTCCGCAGGCGTTGCCACCTCACGTGCAGTCGTGCATTCACCTCGCCGTGTGGCCCATACGTGTGACAACGGGACAGCTACCACGACACCTGCGCCAGTCGTGGCTGCACACGCAGGGACCACCCACGTGACGTCCCTGACCGATGCGCCTGCCCCCAACGTTGCTCACTATGACTATGCACTGGTGGATTTTGGCCCAAATGTACCACTTTCCCCAAACGTCCAAAACAAGCCCGCAGCCCTTCCCAGAGTACCTAGTTATGCCCTATAGTGCTCCCAAAGTCAGTCTGGGATGTTTCTGGTGTCCGCGACAGGACTGGGAGTACCATAGGACTGAGTGAGAGGCCCCCTTTCTTGTGACACCGCAGCACATGCCGTCCTCAAATCATCCTTGACAATAGCGCCCTGTACTACTTCATAATTATACTCTAACTTCACTAGAAGTTCCACCAACGGCGGGTAGTGAATGTGCGTTGCACCGGCAGGCATTCCGCAACTTGACTGCTGATCGCGGACCAACCAGCAATGAAGGTCGAGATCACATTTGTAACACCATATCAATATCTATAGTGTTTTAGAGGTGTGGCACATGCTTTGGGACACACTGTGCGTGTTTGGGAGCGAATGGACGTCATTTAGCGCGAGTTTGGGGAAATGCGCTGTTTTTCGCAAAACGAGCGCGAATGTTTGGAAGATCCGACAAAACGCCCAAACACACTTCAGAAGGCTTCAGGACATATAGTTATGGTCTAAGGACGTCCCAAAGTCTATTTGGGGCTCACAGGGGGTCCGCGCCCTCGCTGGGACCACTGGTGGTCATGAGTGCCAGCCCCCCTGCACAAAAGTAATGTGCCAGTTGATGCGCGACAGGGACTCCACCCACCGAGCCTGCTTGTGGTTCAGTTTCTGCTGAGTCTGTAAATACTTCAGAGGGTTGTGATCAGAATGAGTAAAACCAGGTTGACCGGTTTCGAGGTAGCAGCGCCATTGCCTGGCAGCAAATACAATAGCTCCAAGCTCCTTCTCAAATGTCGCATGAT
>JALKAD010000138.1:210313-247345 GCA_024500015.1 Ulva compressa | reverse complement strand
TGCGGAGGATCTTTTGGACAGGAGCAACTATGGCGGGTTCTACAACGCTCAGGACTTTGACTATGATAATCCAGACTCTTGTGACCCGTTCATGGCCCATTTTGCCCAGGTGGCATGTGGTATGGGCAGCGCAGGTGAGCTTACCAATGCAGCAAGCTCACCAAGAAGTGAGTTACACAGGTTCTGTTGATGTCACAGACGTTTACGCTTGTACCGTGCGCGCAGCCTTGGTGGATGACGACTTTTCCGAGAATGCAATGCAGCGTATCAGAATACAAAGATTAGCTGGTCTGCCTGCATCCCCGCAACATGCATAGTTTCAGATACCTGCTCACTGCCTAATACGTACATTCATGCTCCATCGCGGAAGTTGCTGTGACTTCGTGAAGTCGTGAATATTCCGCGACCTTTCCGAGCTGGCATCCATACATCCATAAAGCAATGCCACACAATCTGGACCTGAATTGGAAGAATCTCGAGTAAAGCATGCCGCGCTTCCCCGCCTCAGGCTGTGTTGCCAGCCAGCGGCATGATGCGGTGCCGGGTTCGTGCGATCCGGTATGAGGTCCCTGTGGCGATGAATTGATGAATTTATTGCACAATGAAAATAGCATGTGACATGTTCTATCACATCTGCGCATCGTCAAACGCTGACACCTTGCGGAAGGCGCCTGTACGCGCAGATCGCAGCGTGTCCTTCAGAGTCCATTTACACATTTGATTAGCGGCCAGCTCGAAGACACTGAACGCCTCGCATAGCTGTTCGAAACGCACAGTCGGTTCTAATGGCGACAGCCAGATTGGTGAGTGTGCTTTGTAGAAGAGGGAACTGTCCGCCTGTCGAACGGTGTTCTCGCAGCGAATGGCGGTGCAGAGTACGGCCGCCTGGAGGTTTTCCATGCTGGTGGATGGGGCACTGTCTGCAGCTTCCGCACTGCTGTTGTTTTCACTCCTGCGTCTGCAGACGTGGCGTGCCGGCAGCTAGGCTACCAACAAGGCTTCATAATTCCACGATTGGTGTGTACTACTGATCGAAACCCAACCTGCAGACTGCCCACCCGCTCACCTCAGTGATCTACGTTGTCCCACTCCACCGCATGTAGCTGTAGACCTGGGCGGTGGGCGCTCGCCGAATGCAAGCATGTGCGTGTATCTTGTGACTGCATCTCACACACCTTCACTACAGTGGGGCTGTGGCAGGGCTTGGCGTACGTGAACATCGGAGGAGCTGTATTCGGGCCACTATGAATGCATAGCATTCAACGCATATGTTCACTGCAGCCTTGAAGCATGCCGGGTACAACGTTGGGTATGCAGGACGACCCAGACAGTGCAAGTACAGCACGCGTGCCCATTGTTCTGGAGGGATCGAGGTGTGAAGGCAGTGAGTTGAACCTATCGGCATGTCCGGAGTTTGAGCTAGGGCGTGCTGAGTTGTCATGCTTCCATAATTCTGATGTCTACCTGGTCTGCTCCAGTGGCCCCACGCCTGGTGCGATTCTTCACCGCATGCTTCGTTACACTCCCAGCCACTTGACAACGCATGTTCTGCACACCGAGCTTGCTAAGTTCAATCCCATCACCTTGGCTGGTTGAACACAAGCCTCGCGAAGCTGAATGTACACCCATCTGCTCTGCAATCTGTGTGTGGTGGTTACTCGCTGCTCGCACCATGCTTGATTTCTTCACCAGTCAAGTTGCTTTTGCCGCCGGTCGCAGTGCTGTACGCGTGAAGAAGCCGCATGGATACCTGCATGTATGGATAACTGCATGCATGTAGGGATGGATGGGATGACACGGCTGGCCAGTGGCGCCTCTGGCCCTGGCTACGCATATGGGCGCCTCGAAACATTCTTACGGGGCTTCTGGAGCAATGTCTGCAGAAATGACCGCTTCACTCCTGACTCGGCAAAGGTTGCCTGTCGTGTGTTGGGCTTTGATGGAGGTGCTTCGCTGGAGTTTGACCAGCCCTTTGCTGCGTTTACTGGCAGGCGGGAGTCGGTGTGCCCTTCTAACATCGCATGATTTGCATATCGCACCATGCATGCCACATGAACGCATATTCTCGCACAGTTCCAAATTCCGCCATGTGATGGTGGCCATGCCGATAGCAGGCCTGCCCGTTCAGCATGGCGAATTTTCATTGTGCGGGCCGCGTTTCATTGAACCTGCAGCATGCTCGGATGCGGTATAGTCGTTGGGAGCAGACCGAGCTATTTGGACAGCGTGCCAAGGGGCTCAATAAACACTAAGACGGGGCTCTTCTATGTTGTGAGTGAGGGTTCGGGATCCTGCGCGATTTGTATCCTCACACAAATTGCGACCTTATAATTAATACAATGTCTGATGAAGCAAACAATACATGATCGAGTCGCAGGGTCTCCGCTAACAGGCTATCTGCATTACATTTCGGTACCGACAGAAGAATCGCATTTAACATGCAACGCTCTTTTATGCAGGTACTGGTTGCCAACCTGCCCGTGGCACTGGCTGGCATCGACTGTGACGGCAATGAGACGTCCATAACGGAATGCCAACGCAACGATCAGCTTATTCCTGACTGCTTCAACGCGGTGCGAAGCACTGTCCTGGCATGCGCCAACTCTTCTGCAGGTGGGGATCCGATTCACTGCCCATCGGTTCTGTCCGGAGATGTAGCAGAGGCTGCGTTACAGCTGCAGTCTGTGCGTACCGCAAGCATGCACCCGGTTTCAGTGGTCTAGATCTGGCTATGAGCATTACATATACAGTGCTGCATGAGCCGCACTTCGCGGCAAGCACTAGCAAAAATGCATCTTTATGTTTAGTGCATATGCAGTGAATGTGGGATGTACTGGCATTCTTTGCACGCACAACGATGCATTCGTTCAAATACAGTGAGTTCTCAGCCAAGGTTCACTATTACCCGCCCACTCCTGGTGCAGAGGTCGAAGCGACTGGAAAAGCTGACCCCTTCCGCACCTCGGTGTTATATCGCGTTGCGGGAGATCACCGGTTCAATCGTGCGTGTGCACCTGGCGGTCGAACACGTGCGCATGTGACCAACTCGCACAGCTCAGGAATACGCCCTGTGACTTGCATGCGCGCATCGGAGGGGGGTTTCCGGTTGGTTTACCCCTTCGGCTCCTGGGTCCCGGTTCGCCAGAGATGGCAATGGCCTAATCGGCTATGGTAAGTAATTCAATTGACATTTAAATTTGCATTTACTCAGCCTCATCCAACATCCATGACAGTCATGCACATTCATTTGTAGACTGCTCGTACATTCACTAAGGATCCAATCGATCAGTACACTTGGCTTCTGGCCTCAGATGTATGTCATGTACATGTCCATGTTGCATGCATGGATGTCAGTGAGGACAGATCTAGAAGTCGACTGAATGTCTGCCTTATGTAATGGTTAGTGTCAGAGTGAATCATGGCATGGATGTGTGTGAAACACTTGAGTGGGCTGAATGGATGCGGATTTTTGTCCGCGCAGTGTGGAATGAATGTGTGTTGGATGCGGCACTGTAGTTTACTGTGTGGCATGTACATCTCACATTCACTGAGGTTTCAAACGTGCCTCAAATTACCCATTCAGTCAACTTCCAGTAGCACACATCCAGGATCACCATACCATACACTGAACACAAGCATGTGCATCCAGTACATCCATGTGATGCGGTTGTCACATCACTGCATGTGTGATGAGGTGGGATGGATACATACAGAATCGCAACACACCACATCATCCAAGACACACCCATCCAATATACATTTGCGCGTGCGGAGAGTGGCCCTGGTGCTTGAGGTGGCCTGTCTGTCTGTTTGCGCGTTGCCTGGTCTGTTGCCTCAGCGCTGCTGGGACCTGGATCTATCACTGTGTGACATAACCATCAAACATACACCTACACGTTTGCCGTGATTTAGCTGAACTGTGGAGCTTCTGCATTGACTGGCTGAGCAGCTGAGATGATGCCAGTGCTTGTGTGGGCTACACTTGTCACTCATTGTGTTGGACCAGCTACAGCGACTTGCAGCTCTCGTCAAGGTTGGTGCAGATGCGATCAAGCAAGAAAATATACCAACCAACATCAAGCTCCTTTAGTCGCAGTGAATAGCACTGCAGAGGTCAAAGTAAAAGCATGCCATCAAGGAACCGCGGCTGCGACATCGCATGTGGCAAACACAGATCAACAATATGGCATACACTGATGCAATTGCTACACAAAACAGACAATAAGTTCTGTTACTTAGATTTTGCTGTTACTGTGGCGGAACTTGCGCTGACTCATGTATGCAATGCACGGTGAAGTTGCAGGACGACAAGAGAAGCGTCGCGTCTGCATTTGTGCAGCGACGACAAAGCGAACAGATTGCAAACATACGCAGCTGTTGCCTTTCTTCACTTGTGATCTTCATGCAGAGATTGGTAAGTGTGCTGATTCACCCGCGCTTGAGCGATTGCACGACATACTCAAATGTGCAACTACGACTCGGAAAGCCTGACTCCACACGGACGTACCCTTTCCCTCGACATATCTATCAGCGAGCCAGAGTTATAGAGTGGCTTTGTGTTCTGGCTGCTGGCCAGCTGAGTGGAGTCGCGAGTAGCAATGGTTGCGCGCAGTGTCGGTGAAGTGCTGCCCCATTTCAATGACACAAACGGCGAAGACAAACTTAATGACACATAGAAGACACGAATGTAGTATGTAAATTAAATCGCTGTACACTTGCACCTGGCGCACGCCTATAGATTTATAAAGCAACCAATGTACCGGCGCGGACTTTCGTTACGTTGCATTCATGATGTCGTGGCGACGTGGCTAGAAACGGGACCAAGTACTTGATAGTCACATCAGGGTGCGCAATGTTAGGTGTGTTGTGGCTGCAATGGCTATACACGAACCGCTGTCTCAGCGGCGTGATCACGCTGCAACTGCACGGCTGTGCACGGGTGCACATATGCAGCAATGCAAGTCCCTCTGGACACGTTTTAAGTCAAAAGTGTACACAACAACTTTTGGTGTATGTTCAATGAAAGTGTGTTGCTATACGACCAACAATGAATGTTCATGACATTCATAACTAGCGCACAGAGGTATACTCATACTCTGTGATAATCCAAAGGTACCTGTATGGATGTCGATTGGTTTAAATGTTGGTAATATGTAGCCCACATTCAGTTGTTGTGCTGACATCACATACGCCAAACATCCAACGGGCCGTATTGTCAATACATTCATGCACATCAGACGGACATTCATGGGGAACATCACATCCATTGCACTGCATTGAACACTGGTGAATGCTTCATGAATGCGCCCATTTCATCCATAGACACATTCAGTTGACATACATTTGAATGTTTTCGTTCATTCCCTTTAAAACGTGCATCCATGTGACATTCACTGAGGGTTCACTGATGATTCACAACCCATTGTTGCTAGTGAAGCACGACTGCCATTGCCATCACGGGTGTGGGGGTTGGATGCGCAGGGCACCCTGCAAGCGGTGCACGCTGTGCCGCGTATTGCGCTGCAGAGCAGGGCAGCCTTCATGGTTGTGCTACGCACTTTCCTGCAACTCCGAACTGATTTCTGGAAGACTGTGTGGTCCTGGGGTCCATCGCGCCCTGCTCACGGCGCCTGCCTCTAATGGAACGTGCTCTCTGGGCCTGATTTGTTGCGCCTGAGTGGAGGTTTGCGCAATGTTGACAGATGTTCCCCAGGTCGCGATGTGACCCATGCCCGGGCTGTCCCGGGCTAACATGTTGTGTGTTGAAATTTAAACAGAAAGCCTCTGCACCGTCCATGTATCAATCCCACCCGCGCATTGTCTGCTGCGTATGCATGGCTGCCGCTCCAAGAAATAAAAATCTCAAATGTTGAATTAACTTTTCAAAAAATTTCCTGAACCACTGACAACTAACCTTCACGTGGGCCCTGGTTTTGTCCACGTATCTAAGCATTCTGACGTCTCAGACAGCATGCACTCACTCAGCCAGCCTAGTAGTGTTGGCCTCACATGTCATGGTCAACTATAATTGCAGTCACTCCAAACGGTATGCAGAAGAGACCAGCCTCTTGCAGAAAGAATTGCACGGGGAGGAGCCAATTTGATGCGACTGCATAGTATAGTCCGTGCCTTACACTCCGAATGTCTGAGTGTCACATGGCTTTAGCATCACTCACCGCCGCGTCATAATGTGTAGGCTGCGACAGGCAGGACGGCACGGAGTCAGGGGCAGTGCGGCTGCGGGGCGGCTTCGGCACGGCCTGCGACCCCCTCCACTCTGGCTTTGTCGAGGTCCTATTTCGGGGCGAGTGGGGCAGCATCTGCGTTAATCGAAATAGGAACTTTGATGAAATCGAGGAGCTCAATCTTGTGGCCGACATTGTTTGCCGACAGCTCGGATTTCCTCACGGCACTCGTGTTGATCCTCTGACGGCAACTCCTCCAGAGCCACCAGGGGAAGATAGCTCTGAGGATTACGAGTACGACGAGCGCTTCATCAGCATAGAGGAGGCAGAAGAGCCAGTTGGGGTTTTTTGGCTCAACAATGTCCAGTGTCGCGGGCCGGAGACGCGGCTGTCTCAATGCGACCTTGGCGAGGGATTCCGTAGGAACACAGGCTGCAGAACTAGCGGTCGGGAAACACCGAATCGCCTGCATGTAGCCTGCCGTCAGTTTCCAGTTCAGGAGGCTCTGGAGGCTGTGACAACGCCTGGCGCGGGTATGCTACCCTCGCAAGGTTCTGCGGGCAGAGGATGTACAACATGCATACATATGTTCCTCTTCAGCGACAAGCGCACCTGCAATGAACGGCGTTCAAGCCTACACTTGCAGAAATCAAAAACAGCGCGCTAAGCTCACCTCACTGCACACCGAATTGAGTGCTCAGCTTGATGCAACGGTCAGCATATTGATAACTTGCTTTAGGGGGGCACACAGCATGAAGCACACGTGCCAACCTTAGCAGATACAAGCTGTATAGCTTGTATATATGCATCTTTGATGTCTGGCGTATTGTGCTGCATCATACGTGCAGTTGTTCCCCAGACGTCTCGCATTGGTAGAGTTCCCTGCCTTGCAGAACAAGGAGACGTGAGGCTTGTGAACGAGACAGCTATCTCCAACTGGGTGACCGGCCGTCTTGAGATGTTCTTTGAGGGCTCCTGGGGCCAGGTTTGTGCCGGGAGATTTGATGGTGCTGATGCGGATGTTGCATGCCGACAGCTCGGCTTTGGGGCTGGCACCGCAGCTACAGAAGGTTTTGCCGCTAATCAACTAGCGAGGTTCAGATCTCCCAGCATCTCAAGCCCAGTGGCTCAGAGTTCCGTGCCAGCCTTCCCTGAGGTTGTTCTTACAGAATCTGGCTGCACGGGTTCCGAGGACAGACTGCTAGACTGTGGTCGCGACTTCGAACAACTCGGTGATGATTATTATGAAGGACTTGACCGGCGTTGCCTGGACTCCTCCAGCAGGGGTCTTATGTTGGCCTGCGTACGCACTTTGGAAAATGGTATGTTCCGCCCTCTTTGGCAACTGTACAAAGACTTTGCACACCAAGGCATCTACACACTGTCTGCACATTGCATTGTCATTACATGTGGCACAGACAGATACGTGCGCACTGCATCTCATGAAAATGTGAGCTCCTGCTGCGACAAAATGGAGCATGCGCACGAGATGGTGTTGGGATGGAGTTTGAAGTTTGGCAGAACATGAACCCATCGATAATCAAACTAACTATGCCACTTGCACGGTCGGACGGTCCACAATTCAGGACCCTGTATGTAGCATTACAGGGTGCGATCCCCACAGCACAATGCTCACAGCTCACGTGACGCAGACGATGAAGTGTTGCTATGTGCCATCGTATGGTTTGACCGCACAGAACAGTATTGCGCCTGATTGAGCGAAAGTCGGCGATTGCGCACAAGGCGGCCATGTTGTGGGCGATCCCATTGCCGTCGTCTCTGGCCTGCGTTGAGTATCTCCTTCATACTGCTCTGGCCAGTGCGTGTCTAAAATTTCCGGTGTGCACACAGGTGGCGATGCCTCCGCAGCTGCAGCCGGTGCGTGGCGAGAAGTGCAGCAGCCGCGGTGAGCAGAGGCATCTTTTGTGTAGCAACAGCACCCGATCTTGCTGCAGGAACTGAGGGCGAATTCCGTCTAACAAACACCAGTGATGGGGCCACCCCAGGGTCTGAGTCGGGCATCCTCGAGGTGTTCCATGCCGGCGCCTGGGGCACCCTCTGCGGAGATTTTCGATTTGTACCAGTGCGTCCCCCTACTTCTTTCACCAGGCACCAGTTTAGATCAACCGACGTGGTGACCCGCTCGAGTGCGTTGTCACCATGCACTCACGGTGCAAACGGTGCAGCTGCAGTTGCCAGTTTTGCAATTGTGCTCCGAGGTGCTTTGTGAAGGAACCTGTGCCAGACCCATGCATCGCGCATCTCACGAATGCCCACATCGTATGTTTGCTGGCACTGCCACGGAGCAAGAAAACGATGACATCTGCAGAGGACGGCATTCGTGGTCTGCCGAGCACTGGGGTTTGCCGGTGGGTTCCTCAGGGACGCAGAACCCACCGGTGCGCTGCTGCCTCCATGGCTGTCCGACCTGGTGTGCACCGGAGTTGAGCGTGAGCTGTCCCAGTGCCGGCAGCCCCGCTTCGGAGACACGTTCACCTGTGGACCTGTCCTGCGCCTCTACTGCTCATCGTCACGTACGCTTCGCCCCTGGATGTTCCACACACTGAAAATGTCAGGATGCAACCATACTATGGCCATCGTTTGGCTTCACGATTGTGTGACCTCTGACGAAAGAGTCCCCGGCATCCTGCCTAATAGCTGAAGCTGGAGCATCTTCAAGCATCTTGTTGTACGAATGCTTTGCACCCGCCTTGCTCGCACTTGCGAGGTGTCTGTCAGATTCCTTGCGATCGTGAAGATGTCGCTGGCATGATGCATGTGTCGCGTGTCCTGCCGCTGTGCTTGCCTGTTGCCAGAGCCACCCACTCCACCACGGTGGTGGAAAACAGTGTAACTGGAGTGGTGCTCGAATCGGGGCGTGCCGCCGATAGATCGCCGCGTCCCTGACAAGCATACATTCCAACGCGGGAGCATCTTTAGGCGCCCCAAGTGAGGGCTTAAACTCGTGAAATTTGATCAGCCCTCCACCTCCTGCTTACGGCTACGGTCTGATCAAAGCCTAGATCGTTGAAGGCCCGGCCCTAGCTATAGGCCCGGCCGATGCTGTTATTGTTCAGGTTGATATAAATTGGGGTCTTATCATGTCTCAGCAGCGTACAGTGCTCATCGATGTTGCTATGTGTGTCATATCAGACCTCGCGCGCCTGCAGCTGAACTGCCCGGCAGCTGTTGCTCTGTGTCAAACTCGTGGTGAGATGCACTCTCTAGTGGCGTGTTCTGACGTGGACGAGTACGCTCCGCTGCCCTGATAATTGTGCAGGGATACGTTGCAGAGGTATGCTCCACAAGGTGGTAGAAAACACAGGTGCGATTCATGGCAATGCATCAAACACATTCACCATGGCCGAATACCAATTATGCAGATGCCATGTGGCTCAAGCCATCATTCATATCTTGTTGCCAGCGTTGCATGCACAGACTCAGGATCGGACATCAAATTGCTTGCTTTCAGGAGAGGAGGAAGGGGAGGCGCGCCTGGTGGATGGCAGCGCGGATGGCAGTGGGGGTTGGGCATACGGCCGCCTGGAGGTCACCTTCAATGGTTTCTGGACAACTGTCGATTTCAACGACGATTCCATGGGCCGCTTGACCCGTGCTGCTACCCAGGTTGCTTGCCGGTCCCTAGGCTTTGTGAGTGGTGTTCAGCTCCTCGTTGGCATGTCATCGCCGTTTGCTACAGACGCCTCGGCAGAGTTGTTCCAAGTCGGTGTCAGCTGTGAAGGATCCGAGGCCAGCCTGTCAGACTGCAGCATTTCCGGAACCAGGCCATTTGATTATGACACCGGTTTCTCGAGACGAAGCGCGGCGTTGCTGTGCACATCCCCGTCAGGTGCGCCCTGTTTATGTCATGTCAAGCAAAACAATTGATAATCAGGCCGGCCAGAAGCATTTGCATTGGGTATGCATAGAGCAAGCCTGTGATAACTCCATTCATCGGGGGGGATGTGTGTACTGGTAGGCACATTGGGGACATTAACATGAACGCATGAGAGGCAGCCTGGCGTTGGTGCGGACCCACGTTGGTAGCTGGGCACTGAATCCCCACTGCAGGCTGTGAAGCTCCAGTTGTCGAACCCGTCGAAGGCGATGTCCGGCTGGTGCCTCTCAATGGCACAACTTCGCCTACTGCAGCCTGTGATGATGTGCACTTCGGCGGCGTGGAGCTCTTCCGGGAGGGCCAGTGGGGCCGCATCTGCCTTGGGGAAGTAGTTCAAGGGGTTGAGACTTTCACCCTCGACGCACAGGTGATCTGCCAGCAACTAGGCTACGCGTTCGGGACCGCCATGGACACCTTTGATGGAACAGACTTTGACGACGATGACTACGCTGACACTGAAGAGAGCGTCACAGTTTGGGCAACCCAGGTGTGCGCTATAGCTATGGCTGCTGTATTGGCACTGCCTGTTCTATTCCTTGTGCGTGCGCTTCATGCCAAAGTGTAGGGTGATCATGCTGCTTCTGTTGGTATGTTAAGTTGTGTTCCGTTCATTATGACCTCGGCGCCGGCACCCGCGCTGCTGAGTCCCTCCTCTATCACAGTGCAACACACCCAGCAATTGATCGGGCATCCCTGTACGGATGGCATAGTACTGCACATGTCCATGCGTATGACCATACGCTGTTATGGCTGAACAGCTGCCATGCAAGCTGCTGCGTGCACCAGAACTACTGATAATGGGGGCACTTTGGCAGACTGTGAGCAACTGGACGATGCAGGTGTTCTGCACTGGACAAGAGGAGGGCCTGCTTGACTGTGTCTTCCCTGAGAGCTTCAGCGCAAGCATGTCTGACTACGACTACGGCTATGCAGCGTCCATTGTAGGAGTGGGTGCCAGGAGTCTGCCACGGGCCGATGCGACATGCTTGTCTGTCGTCTGTCGCCGCTTTGAAATAGCCGGTATGGTTCCCCCAACATCACGGAACTCTGTTTCTGGAATCATCCTAGAATTGTCACGGCATGCTGCAGCTGGCAACGTGCATTACGTCCGTAGGCCCTAGCATGCGCCTGTGCATCGAAGTCAGTTTAGTCCAGCCATCCAGTCTTGAATGCCTGCAGCACACACTGGTCAAGAACCCCGCCCACACCAGCACACGGCAGGCGCTCCAGCCATCTGCGGACATGCACCAGCTTGCATCTGCGATAGTCACCAGCCGCATTCCAACGCTATGCATCCAAATCTGTCTCTGTATTTAACATGGAGGACGGCTGTCAGCAGGCTAAAATGCTCAGGTGCAGGAGTTCCTACACCACTGCATGCAGACGCGGTGTGTTCCATGCAGAGTCCGAGACAATTAGGCGCTAACAGCGCGGTCGACTCCACGGCATGCTTTGCAGTGCGATATGGATGTGACCGTGTCATCTACGCATGATGCGGGCATGTAATGAGTTGTGGTGGTTGTGTTTTGGGGGTTTGGGTTGTTTGGTTTGTGTGGGGGTGTTGGTGTTGGGTGGGTGTTGTTGTTTGGTGTTTGGTTGTTGTGGGTGTGGGTTTGTTTTGTGTTTTTTGTGGGTGTTTGGGTTGGGTTTTTGGTTTTGGGGTTGTTGTGTGGTAGAACATGTAAAAGCAGTGTCTTGCGAGTACTGGCATGTCGGTGGGAAGGCCAGTTCAGATGTCGACGCTGCTCATTGTTGTACACGGCAGAGGCTTAAGCGGGTCAAAGCTCATAACCGAACGTCCATCTCGCAGACACTAATCTAGATCTGTGTGAATATTAATAGAAGCTGGCGTGACGATCTGTACCATCTGTCAGAGGCACAGGCTTAGAGCCGTTTGCATGTGAGTACATTCTGGATGTGCGCATGTGAATACAGCTTGGATGAATTGTTGTGTAAGCCTGCACATTTACGGCAGCCAAACGCAGGAGCTCGAGCAGAGCAGTGGCGCCAGACCGGTATGCGCTAGACCGGTATGCTTCAGTGACGAGTCACTGAAGCACCGACACGCGAGCCCGTCGAGCCCGTGTGATCGGTAGACAGTGCGAGTGCATGTTTTGTAACTTTTACTGATTTTCTCTGCCACAGCGGATCTGGTCGAGATCTGTGAAAGATAAGTTTTGTGGCCCAGCACCGTTCCGGACCAGAGCGCAGTTCGCACCAGCCACGTCAGTACAAGAGGTTGCTCTTAATGATGGTTTTCCAGGGGAGAACCTGCCCCCGGGAGGGGGGGAAATGGCTTCAACTTGAAGTTGCGAGTCGCGATAGACAGGAACAATGAGTAATGCGCGCAGCAGTGGTCGACGGGGAATGTTGTACGTTCAACGCAGCAGGTCGTAGGATATGTTGTGACGACGAAGATTAATATCTTCGGCGATGCCGATGCAGTCGGCCCGTGGTCGACGCGGTGGCAGGACAGTTCCCGGTCAAGGCAAGTACGCGGCCGACGCGCGGGGAGTGCAGTTTCGCTTTAAGCTCAAGGCCCGGGGGGCAACTACTGTATACCCCCAGGTTCTTAATTCGATCAATGCATCATGGCTCTGCACATGCCCGAGTGGCGTAGGTCTCCTGTTCTTTCGCTAAGTCTGGTAAACGGCCGTGGATACAAACTGTCATGATTATGGCGTGGGCAGGCCTAGGGTGTTACACGGAGATGAACGCAAGAGCCCGGCAGCGAGGCCTAGGGTGTGACTGTACAGGTCCATGTGTTACACAGTGATAGATCTAGGACCCAGCAGCGCCGAGGCAACAGACCAGGCAACACGCAAAAAGACAGACAGCCCATCGCATGTACCAAGGCTACTCTCCGACAGGTCCATGTGCGAATCTGAGATTTTGTGTGAATGTGCGGGTCCAAGACGCATGTCGAACGCATAGGCCATCTTCGCAGTACGAGGCGTCTTAGACATGCACAGTCACCTTTCTTATGCCGCCGTCATGACGCGTCACTTGGACAGCTAGCGCTTGTGGTTGCAGACTTGTGATCTCCTAAGACTTGTAGCAGCCCGGCATGTGAGAGCAGATGCAAGGGCAAGCGTTTGTTCCTTCCTGAGAATGCATGCGGCAGGAATCCACAGCTGGCCCGGGCCTATGCTGAACACTTTGGTGAAGCCACCATTCGAGCTAGGAACACTTTGGGTGAGACCCGGCAGCACCGCTGGCCCGTGGAGAGCCCCCAGACTCCAACCGGGCGCACGTGCAAGGGCTCGCGCGCCTTCCCCCATGGTCGCAGCAGCCTGTGCAGCTAGGCGACCCACTGCCCTTCCTCACCACGTGCATGGTGATCCTGGACTTGATTGCACAGGGTTTCCCGCTCCCATGTCGACATATGTACCCGTTGCAAAGGGGTACATGGGTACAGGGGTACAGACGGTGCAACTGCTGAAGCGGACAACGGCGGAGGCGGAGGCACCTCGATTACGTCGCCATGCATCACTGGCGCCGCCATGTTCAACCCCCTCATGCACAAGGCATATGTCAGGGTCGGGCCGGAGGCATCTCGATTTCTCCACAGAATTGCGGAATTGGCTGTATACAGCCACGTACTGCGGCTTTCATAGTTAATGGCATGCGCGACTAGTCCACGGCATTGTGCCGCTTCAAATTCCTGGCGCACCAGGTTCGCACAGCCCCACCCATCCGCGCCACGCTGGCCGCCACGGCGATTCTGCCGGGCCTGGCGGTCTCAACTGGCGGCCTGAGTACCATTGCGCATAGGCCGCCACCAATGACCATCCCTCTCGTTCCCTGGAAAGCATTGCAGGCTGCCCACCCTTCCCGCCTCCCGCCTCGAGGCATGATCACTCTCTGGTGTGCCCCCTCATCCACCTATCGCCCCGGCCTGTCCCCGGCTGCTGCTCGGACCGCGGCAGTAAATCCGGCACCAGGTGGCCTGCGGCCTAGGACCAGGGCCGGCGTGCGTGTCATCATGCCGGCCCCGTGTCCGTGCCAGCTGCGGTGGTCGACGTGGCGTCGGCTGCGCGCCGCACTTCCCAACACCAGTTGCCTGTGCATGGCATGTATAAACCAAAACAAACAAGCAACCAGAAGCAGCACAGCCACCACACACGATCGACACACATTGCTGACGGTTTTGTTTTGTGTGAGTGCGGTTCAGGCTGATGCGGACTGTGACCGTGCTGTTTGTGATGGTCTGACTGGCTCCCTGCTTTCTTTCCTCGGCGCTGCTAAGGCCTTGTTCTATAACTGTGTATCACCCACAGGACTGACAGCCAGTTCACCAGTCGGCCTCGAACCCTGTGCCAGTACATTGCGCAACGTGTGTCACCTCTGGACCCAATGAACGCATAGTGCTGATGCAGCTTGACAAGGCACCTTTATCCAGCCACGGCACCGCGGCAGTTCTGAATGACCACGTTGCCTCTCGGTAATCTAAGTGATCACTCGAGTCGATCGAGTTGCGCATCATGATGCGCATCGAGTTGCGCACCATGATGGAAGCATTCCAGCATTACGTACATGCCGGTCAATACGAGCAATAGCTTTGACTCAATGCCTAATGTGCAGCACATCTAACAGCGTTAGTGATAATGCTGTGTACACATGCCGGAGGTGTGCGAATGCCCTGTAGTCATGGCATACTCTTCCCATTGTTTCTGGTACAATGTACATGTGCGTGTAACACCATGCGATGTTGGTGTGGGTGATTAACGCAAGAGCCCTGCAGCGAGGGCAACAGCAGGACATCAGACGACCAAAACCCCCCTAAGCAGACAGCAACAAGCAGCAACTGTCTCAGGTGAAAAGCCACAGCGGCGAAAAGCCACAAGCTGCATGGTGTCATTCTTCAGCCACAGCTGCCCCACAGGTCAGCAGCTGTCATCCCATATTCTGTAGGCAGCCAACATGATATTGTGTGATGCTATTCTTGGTGAGAAATATCTTCAACACCAATGTACACTGCATAGCGCGTGTGTCCGCTGAGCAATACCTGGTGCGAGGGAGGTATGTGCAGGCCTTAGTATGTCCGCTGTGTGGAGCAGACCGGGGCAGGCGGGGCAGGCGTGATTGCGTGAAGTTCTACATCCCGCGATTGTCAGCAGGCACTCTGGAAAGAATTTGTTTTAAGAAAGTCAAGTAGAGGGCGGGATTTCGCGTGCGCTATTCCAACAGCTGGACTGCTACACCAAGTGCATTAACAAAGCTGTTCAGTCTGAGACTACATGCCGATAGCACCAGGACAATCAGAAGAAATACACCTGCGTACCTTGCCTTGTATAAAAAATATGACTCACTATGTAAAATTGGATACCACACCAGACGAACAAGCCTGTGTTCGCTCACACACACGCCCAAAGATGGCGAGGGGTTTCTGAACTCGGTGCCAAGTTTGAAAGGAAGAGTCCCGTAGATCTGGCCTCTAAGCAGCCTCAGCGCCTGATGTAGCTTGAATCTGCACACAGTGTCTATCACAGTGTCTATCAGGTCGATCACAATGTGACACACAGTGTGGGCAGCTTATATGCTGTGCGCTCGAGAGTCCCAAAACGGAGTGTGCAACAATTTCACGTTGAACCAAACAGGCATGATGCGCATTCGCGAGGGGACAGAGGGGGCCACCCGTGATCTCGAAGCGTCGGCAGATGACACTGAACCGGAATCTGTCCTCCACACCGCAAGGCTCTGCTGGTGTACGTGTGGCCGGCATGGTTTGCATAGGTGCGGCAGAAGCCACATTCCCCACAATGTCGTCATATGATTCATCGAGTTGTTCATACCCGTAGTCAGCAGTAAAGCTTTCAGGGAAGAAACAATCAATCAGGCGCTCCTCCGTGCCAGTGCATGTCACCTGCACGGCCACACATCGTTAGTGCGCACACACCGCAAGAACTGCTGCTTTGAAGAGACGGTGTCATGAATATGAAATGCATAATGTCCGCAATAGGCCTACTGACCATGGTATGCATTTCATTATGTATGACTTCTTCATAGATCCCATAAAGCATAAGGATTTCAGCCCAAGTCGCGGGTTGGTCCGGCTGCATGTGCTAGTGCACGTGCGCGCAAACATAGGGGCACACCTCCGTGGCCCATGTACGAACTCCGCTACTATTGCGACCCGGTGGCGGACCGGGAGAGTAGTCGTAGTCTTCAGGTGGTGTGTAGTACAAATCGTCTAGATCATTCTGCTCCATAACAGTGCCGAAAGGGAAGCCCAGCTGCCGACAAACAACTTGAGCATCCAGTGTGAATTCATCGAGGCCCACACCACGGCTACCTGCGCAGATGCGGCCCCACTCGCCCTCCCGGAAGAGCTCCACCCCCCCAAAGTGAACATCATCGCAGGCAGCTGTGGGCGATTCAGTGCCGTTGAGGGGCACCAACCGGACGTTCCCTTCCACAGCATCGGCGGCTGGGGCATCGCAACCTGTGTTTCATGTTCGGCATGTCCATGGTAAAGATCTCCTGATGACGTACAGTTTCATGCAGATGCGATTTGATCGCCGGCTTAATCTAGGTTTATCGAGTGGATGAGAATGAGTATAACTTATGCAACGTGGGTGAGCATCGTGAATTACGAAATCCACATTCATAACAGGGAGGCCCACTGGCACAATGTGCGGCCGAACAGTGGCATGATGCAGATGCCTGTCAGAGTGTATACATGGTGGTTTGCCATGCTGGTCGTGGCGGGGCAGAAAATTACGAAAAACAGCAGTACTTTTGGAGTGCCTTGAGCGCACCAGACGGGGTGTAGCACATCAGAGCGGCACTGCTAATGCTTCTGCCTCCGTAATCATATGAACTCTCTTCAATGACACAATCGGCCAGGCTTGGTTCGCTGCCATCACACAATATCCTGTCAATCAGTTGCATCGCTGTCGGGCTGGCAGGGAATGGGGACAGCCGACCAACGACAAGCTCTGCACCAGTTGCATATCCCAGTGAGCGGCAGGCCACCTCAGCACCCCGGCGGCCGAAACCGAGGTCATCACGATAGCCGGAGAGGGACTGATCGATGACAATTGACCAAAGGCCACCAATGGCGACTTCAAGACGTCCGAATGCCCACTCCCCAGTCCCGCTGGCGCTGCCATCCACCAGCCGCACTTGACCACGGAAAAGACCTGCAGTCCAGCAACAAGCCTTAAGTCCGAGTCCTGCAAAGTGGCCCCGTCAGTGGTTAGTTTTCGGGCTGCATTCTGTTGCGTTCGGCAGAACAAAGCGGCTACTCCCATCATTGGGGGGGTGTAGATGTTGAGTAGAACTTCACCTGCTATCAAGCGTCCCTAGAAACACGTAGATTCTTGCATGTTGGCATGCATGGTCGTGGATCTATGTCCGAATGCGTCTGTTTATAACCCTTGAGCTTGTGCTAACCCGGAATGCGTGGTGGGCTCGCACCGTTTTCGGACACACACAAGAGTCCCTGGTCCGTTACACAACTGGATGTGTCTGCAAATCGCGACCTCTGGCATTCGGCCAACTCTGCCTCAGCGCCATTGCACCGAAGGCCTGATAGCCACGGTGGCAGATTGATGGCGGACGGGCTGACATCGACAAAGAGTCCTCGAATAAAGCCGGATTGGCGGCACGCAAGATCTGCAGTACCCTGCGGAACATAGTAGCCCTCAGCAGCTGACAATGTTTGTCACCATGCATAGCCGACCCGGATAGCACCATTTAGCAGTCCATATTAAACATGGATGTGTATGATGCATTTGACACCTCTGTGGCAATTGGAATGATGTTTGAGCATGGCTTTGGGGGGTTTGGTTTGGTGGTTTGGTTGTTTTGTTGGGGGGTGTGTGTGGTTGGTGTGTGTGTGTGTTGGTGTTGTTTGTGGTGGGGGTGGGTGTGTTTTGTGTGTGGACAGACATGAGCGATCAGAGCGCATCGCGGTCACTCAAAACAGACCACAGATTCAACGCGTTGAGCCATGTCGCAGTGTCTGGGGCTCGGAACGTTGCCACGATGCATGCACATTTTCTATTAGCAGCAGAACAGTCTGTATAGGCGCACCGCTGTGATTCCCAGATCCCCCAAGCAGACACGCCCCCAGGCGCCGGCATGGAAGATCTCGAGAAGTCTGGGCTCGAAGCCGGGGAAAATAGTGGAGCCAGTGATCTCTGTTAGCCGAAATGCGCCTTCGCTGCCTGCATGCGGCTCAAGTGAAAGATGACGTTGATGCACTGCGCTGGTACTCAGGAGCATGGACGCAACCGACAGACTTCGCAAGAAAGGATTTCTCGCTACCTGCACTGAGGCGACTCAAACAGGCAAACCGTATCAGCTTCAGATTGTGCATGTGTTTGCGACATGTGGATGCAAAGCTGTGCTGCCATGCGCAACAATACAAGGCTAACACAAAGATACATTAAACTCGTGCAGAACTGTGAAAATCCCGGGGTACGCGGACATTGCATGCCATATGCACGCGGTGGTGGGAATGTAAAAACATCCTGAGATAGGAGGTGGGCTACATGCTCAACAGAGGCCTTCTCAAATAGACAGATAACAGAGAAATGTGTGAAGTTTCTGTAGTGCCGAGAACACGATCCACAGCACCATTAAATGCAACACGTAATATCGACATGGATGTGTTGCACAATCAACAACGAATGCAGTGCTCTCTCTGTGCGGCCAGCAACGCTGAGTCACTACTGTATGCAAGCGACTGTGAAATATTGGGGTCGCGCAGACCGGTTAGATTGACATGCCGCACCATTAATGGGGGTAGCAACACAGGCAAGGGTCAGCCCAGCTGAGTCAGAGCTCCTACAGCCGCGGGTGAAACTGTCGGAATCATCTGCAGGGTCCTCCCCGCACTCTAGCAGCGTGTCCTCAGAGCCAGTGCAACCAGCGAATGAGATCGCAACTTCAGGAACGACTGACGCCACAGGATCCGCATTTGTCAGTGGTCCAGGGATGCCTGTGCCGGCGCTGTAGCCGAGCTGGCGGCAGGCAACATTTGCGTCGGCAGCCTGGAACTGGCTGCCGCAGACCTGGCCCCAGGTGCCCGCGAAGAAGACTTCAGGACGGCCGATAACCCACATGGCGATTGACTCTTCATTGACCAGCCGTATGTCACCCTCCTCTGCGGACCACAAATAACGTAAGGTGCACTGTGTATCCGCAACGTAATGGAAGCATATGACAAGATCGATGTGAATCTGATACACCGGCGATCGTACATACTATGAGGCTTACATAGCGAGCACGGCTGATGGCCTAAAGCCGGTACCTGCGCAGCAGGTTTCAGCATTCCATGCACGGTTTACGCAGTGGCGGTAATTCAACACGTCAAGTGCATACGAACAAGGAGTGTGTTGAACATGTGATCATGCAGTAGTCAGCTGCTTCGTGAAGCGCACCAGCATCTGGGGTTACGACGGTCTCCAGTGCTTCTGCAACAGGGAATTGTCGGCAGGCGACGTGCATCCTATGTGGCCCCCGAGGCGGAAAGTTTGGAGTGGTACAAAAATCGTTATTGTCAAAGAAGCCCCTGCCTAGGTCGCACTCCCCGAGTTGCCCCTCTGTGCCTCGGCACCTGATCTGGAATGAGTTCAGCCAGTACCTATCCACCGATTCCTCAGCCTCCTCGGTGGGTAGCTCATAGTCCCGTCCATAACGGATCCCCCGATTATTGAGGTAGTAGTCAGATGACATAAACTCTATCTCATCATAATCCGGGTCCCTTGCGGTGAGGGGGTCGATGCGGGTGCCATGTGGGAAGCCCAGCTGCCGGCAGACAACGTTCGCAACCAGGTCGTCCTCGGCGCGGTCTTCATCAACTTTGTAGGTACAGATTCCGCCCCACTCTCCCATGTGGAAGATCTCAATGAATCCCGAGTGCAGGGGGTCGCACAATGTGCCGAACCCGCCCCGCAGGCGCACTGCTCCATCGAATGCCTCCTCCTGGCGGCCACAGTCTGCACAACAGCAGGGTTGCACGGAATATGTGAACATCGTTTTGAGGGGGTTGGACTGTGAACACATGCAGGCAAAACTGACGCTGGCCCCTCCTCTTAGATAAGCGCCGAGTCACACGAAAGCATGCACGTGCTTTTTTCGCCACTGCGCCAGGCTACATATACTTGGAGAAGTCAAACTGCCTGATTGTCTCGGTGAACTCAAAATGTGGATCTCAGAGTGGTATGTGTGTGATTGCCGAGTGGCCACTCGCTGTTGTGGTCAGTCAGATTTGACAACACTCTGTGCGCGAGTGCCCTGTGAACTCAGCACGTGCCACATGTCAGTGTATCGCTTAAGGAGACGGTCGCTCAGGAGTAAAGCCAAAGCTGGGCTTCGGATCACGCTGGAGGAGCCATCACATGCCACTGCCTGCTGTCCATACCAATTGCGAAGTAAGACATTATTGCAGGAGAACCCAACATGACGCACAAAGACAATGCAAGATAACACGGCAATCACACGGAAGGAACACACCTGCGGTTGTGTTGGCACACGCTACCACAGTGTTGCCTGTGATGTTGTTGCATGGACCAACCACACCATCGTTCCTCTGGCAATCCGCTATGGTCGTCTCGTTGCCTTCGCAGTCAACTGCAGCCAGGGCTACAGGCAAATTCGCAAACAACACCTGCATGCTGCTGCATGTAAAGCCGGCCCGTTGCAAGGACACCCTGCATCGGCATCATGCAGGCACGATCATTCCACACAAATACCAGTTGCGTGCGTGTGTGCCTACAATGCTTGGATCATGTAGGGCTGACCCACCGCTATCTGGGCCACCCGCTTGGTGCAAATTTCTGCGAGGTCCTCGGCGAGGTGGTCAGGGGATGCGAATGGAAATTATGGGACGAAACCAAAAATAGCGCCCAATAGGCGATGGTCTACGTATGCGTTAGGTTGTGTTGCAGATGAAAGCGTCGATGCAGAATTCATACATGGTTGAGAACTGACACACCTGGTTCAGCGACCCCTCATATGCCTGGCGGAACTGAAGTGGTGATCCTCCATCATATCCCATAGCCTTACAGGCAACCTGAGCAGAATCTAGTGTGAAACGGTTTTCGCTGCACACGTTGCTCCAGAAGCCCCGCAAAAAGACCTCAAGGCGGCCGTACTCGTAGCCGGGGCCTGAGCCGCCGTCCATCAGCCTCGTCACGCCATCCATGTCTACAGGCTGACAGGCTCTAGTAAGATGTTGATGCTGAGATACGTTTGGGCAGACTGACGATGTGCACAGATACTGCAGCCAGTGACTGTGATCTCCCTTTACGAAAGGATCCATAACCCCAGTCGTGCTAGCTGCATGATCTGTTAATATTTGCAATGTGTGTTCTCGGAACATTTTCCCGCACCGGCTTGTGGCAGATGCCGTTCTGGCTCAACTCGCCGCAATTCCCCAATGCCAAAGCCAGATCATAGATTGGAAAGCCAGGTGCAATGTAATCACTGCGTGCCCTGCCAGAAAGACCTTTCACGGACAGTTCTGATGTCATGCTGTGGGTTTGGAAGTCGTTGGAACAAAACTAGGTTGCCATGCGTAACAAGAAGGGCAAGCAGTCTGCCTCACAGGTATACCTGCTTTCGGGGCAGAAAGACTTATGTTGCGGCTGCGATCGCCACGTGCTATGCGATAAGGTATGCGAACATGCTGCTTGTGGCAAAGGTGCAACAGATCGAAGAAGAGTAGACACTTGTAGCGTTGTCGGCCAAGACTAGGGCATGGCGTGACAGACCGGCCATTTTGAAGACCTGTGCCAAAAACGTTCGCCGTGTTTGCGATGCAGAGTCAGTGGCGGACGCGTCATGCGCCCATTTTGTTGCTTGATGCAAATGTGGCTGACGGGGCTGCAAGTTGATTCGGTTTCACAGTGGGGACCACGGTGTAAAGTTTCAAAGCATGTGGGTATCGCGTACCTGGATTCGGGCCACTGTAGCAGACCAGGTGCACGTCTGCAACGTGCCGGCACCGCAGTCCCACGCGGGCGAGTCGGAAGCCAGGGCACTCACTGAGGCGCTCCTCGGTGCCGTTGCACGCCAGACCAGGCTGGAGGATGGGAATGCGCTCGGTGCGGTCCTTATCGTCATCCTCCTGCGACGCTTGAGCGACCGTCACTAGTGTTACACATGCACAGTATGCACTCTGGTGTGCTTTGTGTGCAAGCTGGCCGTTGACTGCAACAGTGAATCCTTGCTCTACCAGTCAAAGCTATCCATTCTAGCAGGAAATGCATGCTGCAGCTGCATGTGAAGAGCAGGTGTGGATCGCCGTTTTAAATCTAGCAAGATGCCCGCCTGATGACAAGCCCGAAGCATCAGCACCATGAGTGCGTTTGAAGGAGGATGCCGCGGCCGTTAAACACCGTACTATTTGGTGCTGTGGCATCAGAGATGCCAAGGCAGCCACCAGTGCATGTCGCAGTGGGCACAGATGACATGCATGCTGCACCAATGCATACATTTCCATAGTCAGCACACACGCTGGCAAGCTTACACCGCTACCTCCCACAAGTAACACCTTGCCTGTGGCATGTACGCATGCAATTGATTTGATCAGCGTGATGACAAGACACAACAAGGAGGACGCGCCAGTCTTTGAGTTTGAAATGCTGCCGGGAAACCTAGCTGCCTGCACGCCACGGCAGCTGCGCCGGTGGTGAAGACCGGCCTGGGAACGACCGCTCGACGTCTGCGGTCTAATCGAAATGAATTGTCGCAGAACGTGCCCCAGCCGCCCTTATGAAAGACCTCCAGGCGGCCATACTCCGCACTGCCGTCTGCCGCTACCTCACCGTTAGCCAACCTCACATCACCTTCCCCTGCACGGAGATGCCAACGTCAAAGGCAGTGTATGTGTTCACAAGATGGTGAGGTTGCGGAGCCATTCACTGCAATGCCAGCTCTGACGCACAATGCATGCTTCATAATGCGTCAAGACCGTAACATGTACAGGACACACTCCGCAGAAACCCAAGCAAGTGGCAGGTTGAGTTGCATGGAGGCACCCTTGTCACTTCCACCTCTGCCATGCCAGCCAGAGATCCGTTGTTGTTGCAATTGGCTCGTGCATGTATTTGGTGAATTCCGCTCATTATGAGCATGAGTATAATGTTCCGTTCATGTGTTACACGGTGATGAACGCAAACTTCCGGCAGAGAGGGCAACAGCAGGAAAGCAGACGAACAAACCCCCGCAAGCAGACATGCAGCCACAAGCAGCAACTGGCTCAAGCGAAAAGCCACAACGAACCGACACATCTGACACATCCACACCCACGCATCCACACACACGCACTCCTCCGCACCCCACCACCGCAGCCACCACCGCAGCGACCAGCCACACTTCGTACTACCGGCCACCCCAGGGAACTCGGCCACCACCGACCTCCCAGCAGCAGCAGCACCACCACCGCAAGCCCCACTGGAGCACTCCACCACGGGCCCCCTGCCCATGAGAGCCCGGGGTATATCTGACCGTGTTGCAACAAAGTGTATGGCAACAAAGTGTGTGTATGCAAGCTCGTAATCTGGACGCATGCATGCCGTCCCTCGAGCGGCAGAGTGTGTACTGCAAAAGGTCCTCATCAGACGGAACGTGTGTAGCTCAGCAGACAACGGCGATCACGAGCGTAGGGCCCCTAATGTAGTCTTTGAGGGTGCAGCTGGCTCAACCAGCATCCATCACGAGATTGTGGACAACATGAGTCTGGATAACGGCGACGCCCATGTGTACTCGTCTGTAGAAGGGGTGGCTCTTAAATGGCTCTTAAATATGATCACGACGCTCTTCACGCGGCGCTTAAATGTGCCCGTAATTATTGACCTAGAATCGGATGTTAATAATACGCGCGCATCACTGAACGGCGATCGTCGCTTAATTAAGCGCCACTGAAGAGCCAATTAAGAGCAGGCTTAAGAGCGCTTTAAGAGCCATGTAAGAGCCATCGGCCCGTAGTTATGGGCCACTTAGGAGCGGGCTGAGGCGCAGGCGCGCGTGCAACGCTGCTCCGGAGCCAGAATGATGCGGGGGTTTTTTTATGTGGAGCTGATTTATCGTTTGTTGCTGTGTGTGTTAGATATTTGTTTCAGTCACGCGCAGGAGCTGAAGCGGATCGTGGCCGAGGCAGAGGATGGCTGGGTCGAGGCTGACATGTACAGCCTCGGCCCAGCAAAGCGCTGCCTATGGCCCGATCCCGCTGCAGTCATGCGCAGCGATGTGAAAAGAATGGGAGCCCTCTGTAGTGAACACGTTATTTGTCCACACCTCTGCAAGAAATCTGAAACTCATCAGCGCATACGCGGAGGATCAGGTTTGTGAGCACGTTCAACTCAAACAGGTCAAAGTCGCGAAGCTGCTGGACCCCAAGATGACACGACAACAACCTTAAACATAGTTGAATTATTTGCAGGTTCGTCTGTCCACAAAGCTTGTGCAGGAGTTCATCCTGTTGTACTCGAGCAACAGGTGCGGCAAGAGCAGATGCGAACACCAGGAAAGGCACGACAGACAGTAGTACCGCAAGAAGGCGAAGCTCGAAGTTGACAGATTCAATGTCGAACAAGTAGGTATCGCATGGTCTGGCTGAAAACAGTTGCGCTGTGCATAGCGAAAGTCCCTGTTCACACGCTGGAAGAGTTGACCAGTGAAGTCAGGCAGCTACACGAGCACGTAGCAGAAGCTGCATAAGAAAACTGCTGATTGTAGTACTGAGAATATCCGCGGTGGCCGTACTATGGCGCATAATCCCTGCACTAAGACGTGCACATCTGCAATCAGGTGAAGCGGCCATGTACAACCAAGCATTGGGAGCAGCAGGCAATCTCGCTATCGAAGTAACAGCGACATACCGGCATCCTATTTTGATGTACATGTTCTGACGTTCAGCAGCAACTAGTTCGTGTTGCAGTGGCAACGCTCATGTGCATCGACGTTAAGGTCAGCGAACAAGGTCCAGACTCGGAAGAAGACTGTGTATTTAAAGCGCCATTTACACACAAAGTGAAGTGTAATTATACTTTCTGCAGCTTCGTCTATATAGTGCCTTGCATGCCGGTCCTGCGCAAGGACGACTGCATGCTCCAAGGATGCCTCAGTTCCGTCGACTTCCCGCGGCACTTCAGGTGCGCATATCGTCCTGAAGCGCTAGGGCGATCCCAGAAGCACATACGATCCCGCACCAGCATACATCTGGATTGTGCGTGGGAGGAAATGCGTGTCGCTTTGTTCTTGCCCGAGAGCCAGAATGTTGCTTGAAATCAGGAGCGAAGGATTGTCATCGCAGCCTTGCTAGTGACGTACGGCCAACGGATGATGAAACACACAATTTTGGAGTCAGCCAGAGCATAGTGTATCGCATACTCATAGAATACACGTCCTTGTATGTGTATGGTATGCATGAATAAGTAACCGGAAGTGGAGCAAGAGGTCAGCGGCGTGGCGCGCTGCATCGTGTACACAAAAAAAGTACAGACACAGCTTTGAACACCATCGAGCATTGTGCTTCGAATTCTTGTCACCTACAGAGGTCTGACCCCACTCAAACACACCAGGTGATATTGATATGCCGTGACTGTATGTTTGCTATGTACGTGCACAGCAAGGCCGCTGGTCATCGAATGCACGACATTGCAGTCGCGACCATCACACAGTCCCTCTGAACATGATACAACACGAATTAGAACAGTTGCAATGTCCATGAATGCATCTGCAGAAGTCGCCCTGATCGACGAGGCGATGTCTAGTGCCTGGTCAGGAACTCTGCGCGCAGGCCTGCGTTGTGCCCGCTGCACGCAATTGGCGCCATCCGGTGCCTACCAGTTGTCAGTCGTCATGTCATTGCATATGTTGACCGATTATCCTGTGCACTGCGCGGTTCTGTGCGCTCACATAAAACGCAATTATCAGCTTGCTCAGCACAGGCACCACAGCACGAACGCAGCGACATGTCAACAGCCATTGACACCGAGGCACTAGTTTGTTTTACCGTGCCGTAATCGGTACAAGGACGATTGAGCCTTTTGTACATCACGTGCGCTCATAGCAACGTATCATAGGGCCAAGCTGTCATACTGGCTGACTATTATGGGCGCAGTGCGACGCTCTTAGGGCCGCTCTTAATACTCGCTGAAATTATGGGCGCGCTTCGCCGCTCATAGCGCGGCTGTTAACGCTATCTGCAATTATGAGCGTCCGTCGAGGCTCATAGGCAGGCTCTTAGAACTCAAAGGAATTATGCGCGCCCATCGCCGCTCTTAAATGGGCGCTTAGCCAATTAAGAGCCAATTGCGACGCTCTTAATCCTGGCTCTTAGGTCCGGATGTTAGTTAAGAGCCACCCCTTGTACAGACGCTATCAATGAGGTAGAAGATACACTGGACGCTGCTGGTTACAGAACTGACATAGGCTACCGTGACTAGTTTCGGCGGTGCCCATGTGGCCATGTGGCCATGTGGCTCGTAGCTGCAAGCAATGCATGCAGAATGCATGCAAAGCATGAAAATCATGCATGCATGGCAGCATCTCATCCAGCGAAACATGCAGCAGCACCTAAACCAGCTTAAATGTCCAGGCCCGTCCACAATCGAAATTTTCACAGCAAAATATGAATTCATATAGGCAACAGCTGCAGTGCCCTACCCACTGCTCAGACGTGAACCGATGGTGCTGGGGAAAACGGTGCCAGCATATTGTGGCCTGAGCTTGACAACAAAACACATGATCCTCAGGCAAACAGGACAGCGAGACCTCATATTATATACAAACGACGAACAAACCGGACAGGCGGGCAGAGTGGTGAAGCCAAGACCATCATGTGGCAGGACAAGAACTCGCAGAAATATAGAGTGTGCATATGTATGCCGTTTTATACACGCATTGGGTCGGGGCCCCCAGTCAACGAAACACAACTGTCTGCATTTAAAGTGAGCCTCATGCGCGAACAATGCAGCGTTCAGGTGGCACATTCAGTAAAGTGTTGAAGGGGTTCATATCGTGGCATGCGTTCTGTGTCATTTGATACTTCAGGAACGCACCACAACGAGTCGAGAAGCAACGGAGACTACCAGCTGACAAAAGGAGACGAATGCAGCTACACGCATGTTGTTGGTAAAATTCGCGATCAGCGCATACAGCCAAGTGCGGCAGACGCCTTGGGATAGGTACGCTGCAGGAAAGTGTACTGGGCACTGCTCATAAGAGCATCATAAAACGCACCCGCCGCAGTGCTGGTTCCACAAGCCACTCGAGCAAAGTGGTCGGCATATGGGTCGCAGATCCCAGAAGGGCGAGACCGAAAGGGTGCAGCGCCTCTCTGCACATCACTGTAGTCGTCGTCTTTGGCCACCGGGCAGTCCGCGAGCCGTTCCTCGCTCCCTGTGCACCCGAGATTCTCCAACGAAAATGGAGCAAGGATTGCCTGCACCCACAACTGGCACTGAGCTGACTTAGGGCATGACAGCATTAGGGCACCCCACGCAGAAGTCGTCAATAGCGTGTACCATCGCCAATCGTGTGAGTACACTGTGGTAATGTTAGCGGCACGAGCGCACAGTGTTCGGCCAGAGCCCAGTGCTGTACTTGTGGAGTCGGTGTGCATGTGAGCGTTTTGGGTCGCACTGGGTCTGGCTCGCCTTGCATGCGCTGTTGGAACGTGTTGGACTCACGTTCGGATAGGCCAGACTGCGCAATGCCATCAATGAAGCCAAGCTGGCGGCACGCGACGACGGCGTCACGGCTGTCAAACTGGGCATCGCAGACGGCCCCCCATGCGCCCTCGCTGAAGTACTGCAGGAAGCCTGTTGCGTAGCCGTTGACCTCCACCCGGCTGACCAGCCGCACAGCACCCTGCTCGTCTGCATTCAAACTGCCCCTGAGGAACGCGAGGAGAGCAATACACTACTGGTTAGCCGCGTTGACGAGAGCAATGACAGCAGCACGCATGTGCGGGGGGTCTGGTCGAACTTGCAAAACTAAATGTTCATTCTACCGCCGCACAGTGGATCGAAGGATAGAAGGCAGATTGAACAGTTGGCCGGTGATATGTATGCATACGCAGCAGACGAATGCACATGTGACGTGTACACACAGGTCAGCGAGGATTGTGGATTGTGGATTGACGTGTACACCTGGAAGAGGAGAATAGGGCATGGTTGTCACTGGCGTAACCGCACACCGGTATCACCACACCGCGTCACGCCTACACCACGTCTAGCTCGTGCGGAGAGTAGCCTTGGTGCTTGCGGTGGCCTGTCCGTCTGTTTGCGTGTTGCCTGGTCTGTTGCCTCGGCGCTGCTGGGTCCTAGATCTATCACTGTGTAACACACCACGTCTAGACGTGTGCGCCGCACACTCCGCCCAGGTCCACCCAGGCACACCGTGCAGCACCAGCAGGTACACACCAGCTCACAGCAACGGCCGAACTCAGCCACAGCCGCACACGGCCCCACCCGAGAACGTGCATGCAAGCCCCAATAGGCCCTATGCAAGCTTGGGGGAGCGCGGAGCACAGGAGCTACGTGCAATGTGTTGGCACACGTCAGCGTTGATCGGCAGCATGCATACCTGGGCCAGAGGAAACTATGTCATCGCCTGGACTGGCCAAGGGCATGCTGGAGCCTGCTGCGGCCCTGGTGTCCGTTTGCCCTGGATCTGTGCCTACTACAGCTGGGGTGTCCGCAGGCGCTCTGCCAATGCCTGATGCATTGGCGGCCATGTCAATGTTGAACTGCTCCCCTATACGCCCTGTGGTGGCATTGCTGCCAGTGGGTGTATCTGCGTCTGCCATCTGCGCAGCTGCACACACGCCATTGGCAAGGAGCAGGCACGCCCACAGGCAGACTACCTCCCACGGAATCATTGGGAAAGCCTGCATGCCAAAAGGTTGGTGCCGCAGACTCTGCTGCTGCTGCGTGCGATAGAGTAAACATCTTCGATTCGTAGGCATGTGCCATCCTCTGGTGCGAATCCATAGCCGACAGTGACTCTTTGGAAGCAGGAAATACTACATACGCAATAAAGAAACTCGACTGCGATTCAACATCCTCGGGACGACGTCGTTGGCGCTGTTCTGAAGCGCTCAATTCAGTCGGACAGTATCGACCAGATTGTGAGGCTCACGGCATGCAAATGTTTCACAGACCTTTCGAATCTTAAGAGATGATCTATTGTCCTACGTAGCTGTACGGACAGAAAACAGCGGCTGTGTAAAGATTGTGATTTGCCTGATATGAACGAACACGACCCCGGGCCCGGAGAGTGATGCTCAAGCTCATGAACGGAATGTTCCGCAAACTGCACGTGTATGGGAGTGCATCTGCAGACTGTACATATGTGTTACACGGAGATGAACGCAAGAGCCCGGCAGCGAGGGCAACAGCAGGAAAGCCGACAGCCAAAACCCCCTCGACAGCAGACAACAGTAACAAGCAGCAACTGACCCGGGAGAAAAGCCACAACGAACCCAAGCAGCGGACACAACCACACCAACGCATCCACACACACGCACACTCCCGCACCCCACCGCCACGACCCCTTCGCCACTGTACATATGTGCAGTCTCGCAACTGCAATGTCGCACTGCTGCCTCACTGCGCTCTGCAACCCTTCGTGTAGATGGTCGTTCATGAACAGATACGGGCTGCGGCGCGCTAGGTCCTTGAAGCCACCGCAGTTGTGGCCGTGGGCAACCGAAGTCTTGAGCACTACTGCTGCACACCTTGCAGGCGCGTGAGACGGGGGGAGTGTGCCTTCGTTGATAGCTATTAAAAATCCAAGCTCTGAACAATCGAAGCTTGGCGTGCCATGTGTTGGTGCGTGCTCGCATGTGTCGTCCCAGCTGGGTCTGGCTCGCAAAATAGACGAATCCGCACAGCGCGTGCACAGCGTGCTCCTATTGCAGCCGGCGCAAAGGGATGAACCGGCCTAACTACTGTTTACCCCCAGGTTCCCAATTCGATCCATGCATCAATTCATGGCTCTGCAGATGCCCGAGTGTCGTAGGTGAGCTGTTCTTTCGACAAGTCTGCTAGCCAGCCGTGGGTGCACTTTACAAACTGTCATGACGATGGCGTGCGCAGGCCTAGGGTGTGACTGTGCAAAACTGAGATTTTGTGTGAATGTACAGGTCCAAGACGCATGTCGAACGCAAAGGCCATCTTCGCAGTACGATGCGTCTTGAGACTTGCACAGTCACCATTCTCACGCAGCCGTCACTTGGGCAGCTTGTGGCTGCAAACTCGTGTTATCACGATACTTGTAGCAGCCCGGCATGCGGCACCGAGAGCAGATGCAACGGCACTGCGGCAGGCGTTTGTTCCGTCCTAAGCATGGATGCGGCAGCAAGCCACAGCTGGTGTAAGCACGCTACACTACTGGAAGTGTGCACGCTATGTTTCTGCTTGTTCGATGTTCTCTAGATCGGGGTTGTGATCTTTCATGACTGTTCCTCTAAGGCCTCGTCGACTATATAGTCCGACTAGCGTGCGACCCCATGCAACATGCACCCCGTGGCATGTTTCCCACACGCGCCAGGTCCTCGACCCGGTGGCCACCTCCGCCACATTCGGCATTCTATAAATGTTATCCTCATACATGAAGCTTACGGGCTGCAGGCTGGCTCCGGCAAGGGTGCAGAATGTGGCTTGGGCGCAGGCACCGTGGCCCCTTCTCAGCCACTACGCACAGTGCACGACATGAATCACTCCCCCTCGGGAGGAGCTTGCCTCAAGACTCACTCGACACTCAACGACCTACGTGTCTGCTAGACTACTGCCATCACTTGAGGCAACTGGTCTTGCCATCCCATTTCAGTATTCTGACAGTAGGATTCCCCAGTTGCGTCTTGATCCGATGGCGCAGGCATGGTATCAAGCCTTCATGCTCACCCACGTTTGCTCACCATCACCATTCTCAGCACATTTGCCGTATCCCGGTACCTGCCGGCTCTTCCACACGGAACATGCACGTCCACGCTTCATTACCCTATTCACTGAGATGCTGACATCTGAATAACCAGTCAGCCTCTTCAGCATCTATCTGCGACAGAGCTGGAGGGACACGTGTCACACCAGCCACGTATCTTTTCAGAGACGAGACATGGAACACGTTGTGCATGCGGTGAAGCGGGGGCGGCAGATCCACTTTGTAGCTGAGGTTCTTTGGTCCAATCACTTCTGTGACGACGAACGGACCCAGGAAGCGCGGGGCAAGCTTCAGCTTCAGCCCCTTAGCCAACCTGAAGTGTTTCATGTGGATCAGCACCTGATCACCAACATTATACACCTCTGCAGGTCGCCTTTTCCTGTCTGCAAAATGTTTCTGTCGTTGTTGAGCTGTGAGTAGGCACTTCTTGGCCGATTCCAGCTGTTCTCCCCACTTTCCGACGAACGGGTTGACCCTGGGATTCATCCCACGCAGATAAGCTATTATAGGCGTATCAGGGGTCTGTCCATAGTTCAGCATGAATGGTGACACCTTGGTGCTGGCGTTCACTGAGCTGTTCATCGCAAACTCAGCCACTGCAAGTTTGTCATCCCAATCGGTCTGTGCTGGACCAACGAAATGCCGCAATGTGTCTTCCAAGACCCCATTGGCATTCTCTGTTTGCCCATCACTCTGTGGGTGCTTCGCTGTGGACATGCTGAGCTTGATCCCGAATCGATAGCTCCAGTCTCTAAAGAACTTGGATCGAAAGCGCGGATCTCTATCAGAGACAATCTCTGTCGGCACCCCATGCAGTCGAAGCACGTTTTGTTCGAACAGGCGGGCCATGCCCTCGGAGGTCACGTTCTTAGTACACGCTGCGATGTGCACCATTTTGCTCAGCCTGTCAACAAAGACGACAACGGTGTTCAATCCTTTCGCAGTCTGAGGAAGGTCTGTAATCAAGTCCATTGACACTGATTCCCACCTTCGATCAGGGATGCGGAGCGGATGCAACTCCCCTTGGCCACACTTCCGTGGTGCTTTCACCCGGAGGCACGATTCGCATTGGGCGACATAGTTCTCGACATCCTTGTCAATGCCCTGCCAATGGAATACTTCTTTGGCTTTTGTCTTTGTTCTAAGAACACCGTAATGTCCTGCCATGGGATGGTCGTGAACTGCACTGATGCACTGGTCTCTCAGGTCACCGGCCTTTGGCACATACAATCGCTCGTTCTTTGTCCACAGCAGTCCAGCATCATCTTGGTACAACCCAAGTTCAGCTAGACGCTCGGTAGACAGGCGACTCATGTCTCCGTAGCCGTCCTTTAGACGTTGCACAAAGCCGTTCACCATAAACTTTCCGATTCGCATGTTGTCAACCGTATTTTCAGGCACCTCTGACGCATTCTGCTTCTGAGAATTGTCACTGGCCGTTGCGGAGTCTGCAATCGGAGCACATGCCAGGCCTCCACTCCCCCTCTGAGAAGCGGCATTCCTCTGGCGCTTGGGCACAGCACACAATACAGCAGAGCGACGTTGACGCTTACGACATGTGCGTTGTCGTTGTGGTGATCGACGCGAGGGCGGCACAGCAATTGTGCACAGCATCGTGCCAAACAACTGTGGTGCGCGCGATACTGGGTCAGCCCTGTTGATCTTGCCAGGCTTATACTTCCACACATAGTCATACGAGCCTGACTCATATAGCCAGCGCGCACGACGTTTCAGCGTATGCGTATTCTTCGCAGTGTCGAGGTATGTGTTGGGCTGGTGGTCAGTGATAATGGTGAAAGAGTCTTTCTCCAAATACACTCGCCATTCCCGCAGCGCATAGATCACCGCCATCATTTCCATGTCACTAGCAGAGTACCCTGCTTCAGGGCCTTTAAGCTTTCTAGACATGAATGCAACCGGATGTCCTTCTTGCATCAGGATTGCACCGACGGCCTGTGCAGTCTCACACGCATCACATTCAACCTCGAAAGGCTTCGCAAAGTCAGGCAACACGAGGACTGGGGCCTGCACAAGCGCAGCTTTGAGCTCGTCAAAGGCTCGCGAGGCAGCGTCCGTCCAGCGTGCTCTGAACTTCTGCTCCACCATGGCAGCTGACTTCGCGTCCAGCTTACCCCACTGTAGCATACGTCCTTTCTTGTCGGCTTTCGTTTCACCCACCAACAGGTCAGTCAATGGCTGAGCTATTTTGGCGTATCCACGAATGTACCGGCGGAAGTAGTTAGCTAGCCCAAGAAAGCTACGCAGTTCATACGTACTTCTCGGCTGTGGCCATTTCACGATCGTGTCGATTTTACTTGGGTCAGGTCGCATACCCTCTGCAGATACAATGTGCCCCAAGAACTTCAGTTCGGGCTTAAAGAATGCACATTTCTTTCGTTTCGCCTTCAGATTTTCGCTTTGCAACAGCTTTAGCACCACTTCGAGGTGTTCCAAATGCTCATCCACTGTCTTCGAAAAGACCAGGATATCATCCAGGTACACGCACACGAACTTGTTCAAGTGCGGACCGAAGATCCTGTTCATAGCAGTTTGGAAAACCGCTGGAGCATTTGTCAGACCAAATGGCAAAACTCGCCACTCGAATTTGCCTATGTGAGTGTTAAACGCAGTCTTAGGCCAATCTTGTTTGTGCAAACCCAGCTGATGGTACCCGGACGTCAAGTCCAGCGATGAAAAATACTTCGCGCCTCCCAGATTCTCCATGAGCTCGTCAATTCTGGGCAGGGGATACGTATTCTTCACTGTCACTTTGTTCAGCTCGCGATAGTCGATGCACATTCGCATCGAGCCATCCGCCTTCGGAACAAACAGCACGGGTGCACCAAACGGCGAACTGGAGGGCACAATCCGTCCAGCCTCCAACAGCTCTGTCACCTGTCGCTCTGCTTCTTCCCTTTCGGATCGGGACAGACGAAAAGGTGGCCTGTTAGGCGGGATGATTCCCTCGTTGGTACGAATGCATTCAGGCGTGTGTTCCCGAACTTTGCTGAGCGTGGGCGGTTCAAATACAGATTCATACTTTTCTAGTAGTTCATCAACACGCTCAGCCTTGCTGTCATCGACAGCAGTGTCATGGACATCCTCTTTTGGTTCAGTGACCACTGCGACGAATGGGACATAGCCTTTGTCTGGTCGCTTCAGCAATCGCGCTGCCTGGATTGCAGTCAGTACTGCAGCAGGCTTTGCATTGCGAGGTAGGCTATCATCAGCAGACGCGCTCGCTTGTGGAGCCAGCGTCACGCCGGACCGCAAATACAAGCACGGTGGTGACACTGCCTTGCCCTGGGCGCGTCCCCAGTCAAGCACTGCACCTTCCGCACGTCCCCATTGGTCACCCAGTATGGCATCAAACCGAGAAGACATGTCAATGACTTCAAAAGACACCACCTTGTTATATGACGTGGATCCCACGCCAGCAATGGCTGTCTTCACTCGCACGGTGCCGTGTGTGGACGCTAGAGCCCCATTTCCGAGCTCTATGTCATGCTTGGCAGGAGTTACAGCAATGCCATGGCGTTTGACAAAAGCAGCCGATATGAAATTGCGCCGGGCACCCGAATCGATCAGCACTGTTGCACGCTCACCAGAGACTCGTGCATGGAACACAAACGTTGTACGCTCATCAGCGTCATTGTCTTGTGTACCCAGTTGCTGCATCGGCTGGGGAAGTTCGCTAGCTTTGTACTCTCGTGGTGGCATGTCAGACATTGGCGCGTCGTGCACGACGACCAGTTCACCTTGCTGTTCAGGGCACTGCAGAGTGCAACATTCTCGGAAACCCATCTGCTGTGCCCGCGGCACTGCAGATCTAGGGACTGCAAAGTATGCTGACGTTTCTGCTGGGTTCCTGCGTTTTGCGTGATCATAATCACCAAACACGGCAGCGCAATCCATGCATTCCTTCACCATCAGCAAGTTACAGCCTCCCACTGCGGGATTATCCAGAAAGCCATCTACATCAGTCCCAAAATCATGCAAGTGATTGTCTACACCCCAAGATTGTACTAAGGCCAGCAGCGACTCGGAGCCCCACCCTCATTTGGGCTGCTCCGTTCCGGACGCTGTCCCTTTTGCTTGTTCTGCCTTTGCCAAGTTTGCCTTGAACAGTCCTTCCTTAAACTCGGTACATTTAGCTTTATGACTCGCAAACTGTTTGCGGTCAAGCTGCGTGCCGCAGTTGAAGCATAAGCCCAGGGCCTTCGCGCGCTCAAGGCCACGCGGGTCCCTCTTGGGCTTGGACCTCGCCAGATCCTTCTTTGCCCGCTTTGCTTCCCTTGCCTGTTCATGGCCTTCCTGGCCCGCGCGCTTGTTGCCACGCCGGCTGTTCTGCTGTGGCACTTCGCCAGCAGCACGATCAGCGGCGTCGGCCAACCTGCCAGCGCTCTGCACCGTCGAAACTATTTGCAAGGCGTGATTGACATGTTCTGTGAATGGCACATTCGCGTTCCATGAGAAATGCAGGTTAAATTCATTTGCTGCCACTGCAAACAGCCCTGGGCAAGCAGATGCAATTTTCCGCTGCATTTGTGTCCAAATGTATCTAGCGCCGACGGCGTTTTGATCACCATACTGGACATACAGTGCGAATGTCTTGATGTCGTCAATCAGCCGATCCCGATGGAATTGCATTTCCAAGGCAGAGCTCATGAACAGCACCGTGTGCTCAGGAACAAGAGCTGCTAGCTTGGCAAACGCCTCATCCAGAGACCATGCGTGTACGTTTTCATGTGTATACAGTGCTGTAAATGCAGCTCGAGCACCTCCCGTCAGTGCTGAGACCAAGGCTGCAACCTTGTCCGTCTCGGCAAAGTCGTAAGTGGCTAACCGCAGCTTGCAATCTTGCAGCCACTGCAACAAGGGCAGGAAAAATGAACTATCTATGTGTTGCGCATTTGGATTCTTGTGCCCAGTGAATTCTTTGAGACGCATATCAGCAATGCGCACGGTGGAAGAACCACGCCGTGGCCCATTGGCCTGCGCTTCTTGCACTTGTGCCAGTTGGGCACTCACCTCCGACAATCGCTTCACGCAGTCGGTCAGCGGGGCCAGGCTTTGCTGCAGCCCGTCCCGGAGTGCTTCCCCGAATGCCTGAGACACTGAATCTACGAGCTCAGCTGTCTTCTCAGCTTCCCGAGTACCGCTTTGCGCACCATTGCGCGCCGACGCAGTCGCATGCGAAGGATCGCCGCCCGCGCCGGAGCCAGACCCGTGCCTCACAGCCTCAGCATGGGGCTCATGCCCGCCACGCTGGCTGTCAGCTGTCTGCTCTGGCGACGCGACAGGCGTATCCCCGTTGTGCCAGCTGAGGGAAAGCGAATCATCAGTATATAACTGAGGCAACGGCTCATGATCGGGGTCCACGAACCCACCAAGGTCCAAACTACCTGGGTTGTCGTAACACGACGGCACTTCCGAGGTTCGGACCGATACATGAGGCGCTCCTTCATGGAGGTCGTTTCTGGCGAATGGAAACATCACAGACAGAGGAGCTGGGATAGCACCTTGTAACTGAATGTCCTCGCCCTATAGGTCAGTTGATTTTCAATCGCCGATACCAATGTAAGCACGCTACACTACTGGAAGTGTGCACGCTATGTTTCTGCTTGTTCGATGTTCTCTAGATCGGGGTTGTGATCTTTCATGACTGTTCCTCTAAGGCCTCGTCGACTATATAGTCCGACTAGCGTGCGACCCCATGCAACATGCACCCCGTGGCATGTTTCCCACACGCGCCAGGTCCTCGACCCGGTGGCCACCTCCGCCACATTCGGCATTCTATAAATGCTATCCTCATACTATGAAGATTACGGGCTGCAGGCTGCTCCGGCACGGGTGCAGTACTGTGGCTTGGGCGCAGCGCACCGCTGGCCCCTCTAGCCACTACTGCACAGTGCACGACATGACAGCTGGCCCGTGCCTACGCTGAAGACTTTGGTGAAGCCACCTAACGAGCTATGAACACTTCGGGTGAGCCCGGGCCGCGCCGCTAGCCCATGACTCCGACCGGCCGCACGTGCAAGG
>JALKAD010000138.1:190640-201991 GCA_024500015.1 Ulva compressa | reverse complement strand
CAGCTGAACTAGAGCAAAATACCTGACACATCAGGTTCCACATGGTTGTGGCAGAGCCACCAGTCTCGCACTGCTTGTCACCAAAATCTCCCAACTAGATCAGCACCTGCAGACAGTTAACATCTAGCCCAATGTATGTTTCCTGCGCACCCGGTCGAGTACCGCCGTAACAAACTCATTGTGGCATAGACCATGTGGTTTTGCTGCCTCATATGGACAGATGCAGCACTGCAGGTCCGGAAAAGATACACAGCACACCTTGCGCCACCCATCGATGTCCCACAAAGCCAGAGCGATGCTTAGCAATGACGTAACTGAGTAGCCAAGATTTTCAATGATCCATAACGGCAGAGTGCGCTCCTTGAGATTGAACGAGTTCACGTCGGGCCTCCCCGAGGAACACAACGCTGCACACGCTATGCAGCACCTGCACACCCAGCCTTTCACGTACGCGTGAGAAACTTGCAGCTGCAAGTGGACCACGGTTCTACGGGTGCACTTGCAGTCCCGTTGCCACACAGCAGCGGGTTTGGAGCGCACCGTACAGCATGTTAAGCCGCGTCGACGTGCGGTTGAAGGTTGCCACAATCAGCTAAAATTCTGTGCCGAACAAAACTCTTTGGATGTAGACATGCGGATTAATCCGGCTGGGCCTGCTTCGAGATGTACGTAGCACTAGCAGCCGAAACAAAGAACGGCATCAAGTCCTGCAAATATAAACTGGGAATCATATGGACACGGTGTCAGATAATGCGGACGTACACTGCGTGATTGACTCTAACGCACGAAATCTCTTGCTTGGCGACGTGCCCCCGGAAGGTTGAGCTAGCAGACCCCGCTGATGGTGAGGGCAGTATAGACACAACACATCCTGACGGTTGCAAGGGTGTCACAACTTTGAAAGTGCGTGTCAAATTTCTTCTTTCTTCTGTAGTGTTTGCGAAGTCTACACTGAAAGCTTTTCAAACAAGGCTGTACGCTTATCGGAATATCGGCTACTCTAAATTAGGCAGACGAGTTGTAAACAGTGGCACGATTTGCGATACGTATTAAACTATCATGGATGCTCGAACACCCAACACTGCAGAGGTACTGTCAGCTGCCCTATGGGGTCTCATTTGATCGACACAACAACGGTACCCTGATTCCACTTCAAGCCACTGTGCACGCGCCGCGGCGCGCCGTGGCAGTGCAGCGTCCCCTCTCGTCCTCAGCCTTTCGTTCACGAAGAACCTGGAGCAAATAGTAACAAAGAGCGTTTTCACGCCTGCCACTATCTACCGGGCCAACTAGCTATCTCAGTATTGTAACGCTCGAAGTTCAACAGTCGTCGTCAATGCCACGCCATCACTCAAGGTTGCCAGGATCAGGCATGCCGATTAGATACCACAGATGCCCCTGTTCTGAAGTTTCAGGTCCTCTTATGTGGTTTTTTTTACTCACCTTGCTGGCCGTGCACCACGCGAGAAGCTGTGCTGCTACTTGACCGACAACCGGGCTCCAACGTCAACGAACCCGCGTGCGATCGATTTCCAGTACTAATGCATTACAAATACACAAACTACGTTTATTATAGGAATCATCATCTTGCTGCTTGTGGGCTGGTTTGGGTCCCTTCGAGTGTACAAGTCGACGTCCGTTTGTTGGTTGGGCAGTTTCTTGCTTGGGTGCTATACATCCCACCACACTACCTTCAATTATTGCTCAACGATCTTAAGCAATGGATCAGCTGTCGCGGCCGAGGTTATCCGAACGCTTGACGAATCCGTACGCAATGGGTTCCAGCCGCTGAAACCTTCCAGGGAACCGGTCCTGGTCCAGCCGGATCGTCTTGATGCATTACTTCCATGCAAGCACGAATCAACCTGACATATTCCGCTGAATCGTTGCAGTCTCCGAGATTCCTTTGTGAGCCGAACATGTCGCGGACGTTGCATAGCGTTCTGCCTGCCAGGACAATTATGCTAATGTGCTTGATGGTCTATTGCTTGTGGACGCGAATTCGTGCACTAGACATTTATGCATCGAGCGCCAGATCAACATGCATGCAGCGCTGCCGTTGTCGTCTGCGCAGCGGGTACCCGCGCAGATCTGCTGCCTCACTGCAGCAGTAGGATTTTGCGATTGCCACAGCTCGTGCATAAGCTTCTAGGATCTGCCGATGATTTGATGCTGCCCCCGTCACTGCCACACAATGCGTCTCGAGAAGTCTGTGTAAGTCAGGGCCATGCACACCGTCTTGTGTGCATCTCATGGCTACGTGACTCGATGTGTGAAGTTTGTCCAGCTTCCGCAGTTGTTGGCCTTACACATGGCAAGCCCACCATGGATGGTTTCTATGGTGGCAAGCCCACCATTGAAACCACCATGCCGTACACACACCACCACAATCACCACGGAGGGGCAAAGTGTTCCCCATAACATAGTATCTGAGCGCCACCATAAAGGTGAAACCAAAGGTGGCCAACTGTGGGTACCACCTCCACACACTGTGGGGCTGCCCCACACTAAATCCCACAATGTGCCAGTACGTGCACCGCAGTGGCTACTGCATCCATACAAGCTGGTGGTCAGACAGCAGCGACCGCCGTGCCCCTGCTTGATCCAGCATCCAGGCCCACCATCGATGACATTTTGAGCCACTGTGCCAAGTAAAACGCCACTGTCAGCAACCGTTCTAATCACAACCATGGTAATCATCACTCATTCCAATGTGGCGCAGCAGCCCACGTTTGAGGCGAATGCAAGCATGTCAGGGCCAGCGTGCTGCCACCACGGTCCACACTGTGCTAGAAAGTAGAGGTACACCAAAGTAGATGGCGCCTCCATGCCATCCATGTCATCACCACGATGGATTGCACGCCATGCAAATCCATCAAAATGGTACAAATCTGGGACCACACAGCTAAGCAAACGTTACACAGTGTAGTGTGATCCTTCTGAAATCGCACTATGGCGCACACCCTCGGGAGCGTGGAAGTCCAAATACAATCTACGCCACAGTGGTTGCAGCCTTCCCATCATTGTGATTGCAGCAGCTGCCACACCATACACACTTGCTGTTAAATCGCAAAGGTGGTGAAGGTGCCACAGCAGTGTGGTTCCCAGGCTCAAATCCCGTCCACAGTGCCGTTACGCGACTCCAATTGTGGCATGTAACCGTTTCATGGTGCACTGTGCAACAGTTGAACACCAGGATGGCGCTGCAGTTCCACCACACTCCACTGTGGCAGGCCTCAAGTGCCACATCAACTGGCGACTCACCCATCGTGCTGCTCGTGTTGGCCACAATTGTCCACAGTAGCGCTAATCTATTGTGACAGCCCATGTGTCTGCTATGGCGCCAAGGCCTGGTCCACCGTGGCGTCATTCCAAACAGTCAATGTGGCCGGCAGTGTACCATGCTGGTGCGGGCGAAACCAGCGTGGTGTTGAGTATGACATGGTGTATACCGCTCTTGCCAGACCCCCCCTCTTTCACTAGCTATCAAAGACATGCTCATGTTCGGTACAATGACTTCAACCACACAGGTTGCGTTTCCACAAGTCCTGCCAACCTGGCTTGCACACCAGTGCATGTTGATTAGAACTCCAATCCACGCTGGTTCAACAGCATAGCTATGCCGCCGAGGCAGTGCTTGTGTCACCAATGTGGTCGCAACACTCAGAGAACCATGGTGGGTCACTACCGGCGCCGCAGATTGTTTCAAGCAGCGTCACACATTCCACAATGGGCGCCTCGGTACAACACCTTGGTGGTCCATTTTCACAAAGTCACTCTGAATTTGCAGCACAGCCCATGCTGAGTTGAAGGCTGCGCCAGGCTGGACAGCTATCCATATTGAACCGTCGTGGCAGCCTTCGTCTCCAATGTGTGTGGTCAGTCCCCACCAAACCATCATGGAATATCGATTGCTTCTGCCATGGACACTTGTGTCCAAGACCGCACACTGTGGTGTACGGATCTTCCACTCCGAGTGCCGTGCCCCCTACTATGTATACGTGCCGCGATCGTATCCAGGCTGTATACGTAAAAGTCTACAGTGGGTCACGCCGGCCGTGATGACCATCCTAAGGTACATCGACGCCCAGAGTGGCACATAGCAGCGCCACTATGTATGTGGCGCCTCCGCCTCCACGCTGGTGTCGCACAATTTCCGGACTGAGTGAGAACGCTGTTCATCATGGCAACAGCGACTCGAAACACTCCAGCCTGGCCATCGCTTCACCACTCTGGTGCCATGTCAGCCATCCTGGTTTGCTCTTATCCATGCTGGACCGCGATCGCGCCATACCCCCCCTTTTGTGTAGTGGAGGGGCACGCATCAGAAGGCAAGAGCATCAGAAGGCAAAAGCATCAGAAGGCAAGAGCATCGAGACCGGCAGGATGCGCACGTCAGTCATTGCCTGGAACCATGTGTGCTCGAGCGACAGCTGCCGCCCTAGGGTCGGGATCAGATTATCGGCAGGATCATTGCCTACTGAGTCTGTGGCTGGGTATGGCCCTGCATATGCATCTGCCCCCAGAGCGGCATCGATCGCGGACAGAGGCGCCACATCCGGATAGTTGGTCTCTGGCGTGTCGTAGTAAGCGTCATAGATCGGAAGGCTCCGCTTGATCCGCCGCTGAGTGCGGGCCTCCTCATAGTCCATATAATATCCGAACAGGAAACCCGGTGACGGGCTGTAGTCATTGGAAATGGCTTGCTCGGGTGCCACAAGCAGGCCAAATCGAGCGCGGCGCTCGGATACAGACTCTGCCGGGCAGCCCGGGAGCACAAGGTCAGTCTTGTAGAACTGTGCGGCGAGGCAGTCACTAAGCGTCTCATTCACAACAACAGAGTCTATGCCATATAGAGCCGCAACACCATCTGGTGCTGGGGCAAGCGCAATGTCGTAGCCCGCATGGTCTTCTTGCCCGTTCACTGGGGTTTGGAATCTGTACTCGTCGACGCCGTCCGAATCATAGTACCACAGCTGCAGGTGGTTGTCGCTAACTGGTGTGTAGTCGTTATAGGTCGTGTCGACGAGGCCGTTTCCAGAGGAAATGTCGGTGAAGTAGCAGCTCTGCAGGGATACAGTGCCAAAGAAGGACACATCAAAGAGTTCGCTGCGGTGGAGGCTGACGGTGCGGAAGAGGCAGTTGCGGAAGGTGGCGTAGGCGCCGGATGAGATCAGGAACGGGGACTCACGGCCGACAAGGTTGACAAAGACGCAATCTGCACGTAACATGTCTGCATCACAACACAGACAGTAAGCACTGCATTTGGTGATTCATGCGTGTGGAAGCGCAGCAGTTATAGCAGAGGTTCGGATGTTTAAACATCCATTTTTGCGGTGGATGCGGGAGTCAGCTTGTGTGGCTATGGTTGTGGGTTTGTTTACCATGATGTACGGGTAATCATTCTACTCGCACGCCTCGCTGTTCTGCTTGCTTATTTTGTTCAGCGGTGCAGGAGCTGGGCGCTGGAGCTGGGCTCTCCTTTGTACTACCGCCAGCACTGGAGCTGAGATCTAGGCCAATTCTGGAGCGGCAGACTGTGGTGCGACCCGGCGACAACACCTCTTCGTGATGGCATGCTTGGGCCATGTGGCTGACATGAGCATAGGCTGAATGTAGATTCGTTTTGCAGACAATTATGGCCAGTCGCGTCATGGATTAAAGAGATCTGTAAGTGCAATCATGTCAAACCCTTCGGCACGCTGAATTTGTTGCCTGCAGAAAAGTGTGCAGCGAGCAGGTTGGCCGACCACGAGGCGAGATACGACGTCGCGATGTGGCACGAGTCGTATCACCATGGGCATGCTTGGCTACAGAATCGCTGAGACATTAATATTGCTCTTTCACAACTACGTGACAATTGTAAGCTATACTACAATGTGCAGATTACCATGAGCAACTCAAAATTGGGCCAGTTCAGCATGAAGTAGAATGCTTCAAGGGAAACGCAAAATATCAGCTTTGCAGCATATGGCAGCGCCTTGCCTGTTCCGGCAATTAAGATTTTGGGAAGGCGCACCTTGGAAGAGGGCTGATGTACGGGAGTCGCCGGGTGTAAGGGACACCACGCGGCTCAAAAACGCCCTCTGGCCATGGCCGTGCATGGTGACATTGGTGGCAAATATGTTCATTGGCTTTTCGTACGAGTCCCAAAAACGCCCCACACCGGATGAGATGGCCGCTGCGGACCGCAGGATCCTCTGCGACGGGGTTGATGTGATACCGAAGTAGAGGTTGTCCAACCAGAATCCAAGGCCGTCTTTGAGGTAGAAGGTGTTGGCGTTGGTGAGTAGCAGGCACTGGAAGGGCTTCAGCGGGACGGCGTCGCCCTGCAGCTCCGCCTGTAGCAGCTGCAGCTGCTGCGCTTCCCCGTCTGTGCCCTCTGAACTGGCCGTAGAGGTCACCGTGCAGTTGCCCTGCACATGCAACTGCCAGTCAGTGCAGTGGTTCTGATCAACTACCGGGACAACAGCGCAACGCATTGCATGTGCACCGCGCGTCACTGCGTACGCCACAACCGCGCCACCATGTAAACAAACCGATATTGATCCATGCCGATGCAAATGGCGTCGAAAGGCGATTCTGCGTCGGTACATGCTATTGAAATGTGAATTTGATCACACAGCAGCTTTCCGCGACCAGAATGGTGAAGCAGGCGCGTGTTGAGGCATCGAGCTCGAGCACAGCTCCAAAATTAAACTTGAAAGGCTGAGGCAGCGTTCAAGGCTCTGTAGGCCATGATAGATGTAACATGGTTCATTGTTGAGAGAAGCTGTCTAGTCTAGTGCTGAGTGGGTAGTGCGAGTGGCTAATGCATGACGTACCAGTCCATGCTATTTGATGATCAGAGTTGTGATTCCGGGACGTTGAATGTATATAGTCTAGCTGTGGTTGGTGAGCACCATCGAGTGCTCACTGACTTCCCGGTTTCATGACAGGTGTGTTTGCTGGCTCACTGCATGTCAATGTCGCACCTCTGTGTAATTCCATCGAGTGCTCACTGACTTCCCGGTTTCATGACAGGTTATGGGCTTTTAACGACTCCACTGCGTTATCATGCACCCCAAGGATATTAAATTAGGCCTTGAGCTTACCCAGGCCAATGCCGTTCAGTGGTTTCAGCGCATGGAGATACTGCTTCGCAGTGTCGAGTGCTGGGACGCTGTTACGACTGGTGCTGGGGACGACCAAAAGTTGAATGACACCCGACTTGCGATTTCATGCAATGTCGGTGATGATTTAATACATATCATAGACCCCTTAAAGCCTCCCAAAGACTCATGGGAAGCGCTGAAGAAACAGTTCAGTGGGGTAAGCAATGCGAGAAAGATGGCTATCTCACGCAGCCAAGCTTCCTTTCGCAAGATACCGGATGAGACACTTGATCAGTTTCTGACCAGAGCAGAGCAGCTCCGTGCTGAGCTGATTTCAGCACAGCTGTTCAAAGAAGCAGAGTTCAGTCTAATGTTCCTTGCCGCTCTAGATGAAACAGAGTACATGGCCTGGGCGCAGGCGATTTCAGCCCAGAAGTCGCTGCCGTCATTTGCAGACATTACTGAGAATCTACGTGGCACCTTCTATCAAAAGCTGCATGACAGCTCAGGTGCTACGTCACGCTCCGGAGCATATCAGGTTGAATCCAGTCAGCATAGGATAGAGTGTGAGTACTGCCACAAGCCAGGCCATCAGATCTTGCAGTGCTTCAAACTGCAAGACGATCAGAAGTCATACAGCAATGACTCCAGCCGCGGCAGAGGCCGTGGCAGAGGCCGTGGCCGTGGCCGTGGCCGTGGCGGCAGAGGTCGTGGCCGAGGATCCAACGCCAACCAGGCCTCCAGCTCAGCTAGTGCATTCGTTTGCATTTCCTCCAGCAAAGTGTCTACAGCCAGAGACAAATGGCTGTTCGACTCCGCCACGACTGACCACATGGTGAACCAGCCTGAGTATCTCCATGATGCGCGGCCGCTGAAGACCACATGCACTGTGGCAAATGAGCAGACGGAAGAAGTCACTGCCATCGGCACCGTCAAGGTCATCAACCATTATGGTGATCGTGTCACGCTCAAGAATGTGTTGCTCGTTCCGAAGTTGCAGCACAATCTGATCTCCCTCAGCCGCGCTGATGATGCGGGCATGTCCTACACCGGCAGAGGAGGCAGAATCATCCTTCGTAAGAAATTCAAACAGCTGTTGATTGCCACCAATGTCAATGGCCTCTACGAAGTCGACTGTGAGCCACAGGTCTCAGATCAGATGCCCGAGACGGCACTTGCGTCACAAGTCCAAGATGCTGTGCTGTGGCACCGCCGGTATGGTCATGCCGGCTTCAGCACCCTTGCCAAGATGTCTCGAGGCGAAACCGTGCAAGGACTGCCTCCTGCGCACGAGTTTGAGAAGCAGCTGAAGTCCACAGCTGTTTGCACGCCATGTGCGGAAGGGAAGATGAAGAGAGCTCCCTTTCCCAGCACGCATGAGCGAGCGACCTCCAAGCTGGAGCGCTTGCATGTCGACATGGCAGGTCCATTCGTGAGATCGCCCAGCGGGTTTCACTACTACCTGGTGATCGTTGATGATTTCAGCGGTTACAAGATTGTGCTTCCACTGGCCAACAAGTCTGATGCGGCTGATGAGCTGCTGAATGCCATCCCGCATCTTGAAAAGAAGTACAAAGCAGACGTCGGTGCTGTCCGGTACGACCGAGACACAGTCTTTCTCTCCCAGAAGGTGCAGAAATACCTTGAGGAGCGCGGAATTGATTCCCAGCCGACGTCAGGGTACAGCCCACAGGAGAATGGGCATGCTGAGCGTGCCATCGGCACGCTGTCAGATCTCCGTGGCGCTCTGCTTGCTGATGCAGGGTTGAACAGAATGTACTGGGTAGAAGCTGTGAGGCATGCAGCTTACCTGTCCAACATCATGAGCAGTGACGGCAGTCAGTCACCGTGGGAGCTCATGAAGGGCAAGAAGCCAGACATCAGCAACCTGCACGTCTGGGGTTGCACCTGCCACATGCGCATTCCAGCAGAGAAGCGCAAGAAAGGCCAGCTCCCGGCCAAAGCGACAGCAGGCAAGTTTGTTGGGTATGATCAGCCCAATTTCAAAGCCTTCAGAGTCCTTCTGCCTAGCGGCAAAGTTGAGATCTCCAGAGATGTCAGATTTGATGAGTCAGCAGCTCCAGCGAGTGATGCACGCCTTGAAGCGCTCTCAGATCTGATGGACCATGTCGCGCAACAGCAGCAGCCACCACAGCCTCCACAGCAGACTCAGCAGCCGGCGCCGCAGCCGCAGCCGGCTCCACAGCAGCATGCACTGCAGCCACAGCAGATGCAGCAGCTCATGGCGAGCAATCCACTGTTCGATGTTGATGAAGCAGCGGATCAGGCGCCCGCGCCAGCAGCGCCGCAGCCCAGCTCCCAGCCAACCACGCCTCGGCGCAACCCAGCGCGCAACAGACAGCCACCTCAGGAGCTGTACCAGAAGTACCTTCATGGCCTGCCGCACAATGCACAGGTACATTTTCAGCTGTAGGGCTCCCTCCGGAGCCCAGGACAATGCAAGAAGCACTTGCAGGTCCAGAAGCGCCATTTTGGCGCACAGCAGCTGAAGAAGAGTTCAACTCTCTGATGTCCATGAATGCGTGGGAGCTCATGATGGCTCCCCCAGGCTACAGAGTCATTCCATGCAAGTGGGTTTTCAAGCGAAAGCTCAATGCAGATGGCTCCATCGAGCGATACAAAGCTCGGCTTGTGATCAAAGGCTTCTACCAGAAAGAAGGGATTGATTACAATGCAGTGTTTGCGCCCGTGGTGCGCGCAAGCACAGTGCGCCTGTTCTTCTCCATCGTGGCCAGCTACGATCTTGTTTGTCATGCGATTGACATCAAGAATGCGTTCATCCAAGGAGACCTTGAGGAGCAGATCTTCATGCAACAGCCAGCTGGCTTTGCTGACAGCACCGGCCGTGCTTGTCTCCTCAACAAGAGCCTCTACGGGCTCAAGCAGGCTCCTCGTGTCTGGAACAAGACACTCTCAGCCCACATTGTCTTCCTCGGGTTCGTCCAGAACAAGAGTGACGGCGCATTGTTCATGTTGTTCTCAGAGCAGCTTGGCTTCATGCTCATCTTGTGCTACGTTGACGACATTCAGATCGCAGCCAAGAAGTTGTCCAGCGTTCAGTCCGTCAAGAAGGCAATTCTGTCCAAATTCCCCGGCAAGGATTTAGGAGAGTCGCAGTACTTCCTCCAAATGTCAATCCAGCGGAACCGCCTTCAGAGGACCATTTGTTTGAAGCAGCAGCGTCACATTGAGAAGTTGATTGATCAGCATGAGCTCAGAGACGCCTGGCCTGTTTCCATTCCCATGATCTCCAATGTCTACAAGGATCCACCAGGGTCAGATGTCACAGATGTTGCAGCAATCTCACAGTACAAGTCCATTGTGGGAGCATTGCTGCACATTGCCAACTACACCAGGCCAGATATCGCCTTTGCCGTGTCATTTCTGGCCAGGTCCACTGCTCAGCCAACATGCAGCAACTTCGCTCGACTGAGAGATGTTCTGCTTTATCTGCATGGCACTGCCTCCTACAGCTTGTGCTTAGGTGGTTCTGAATGTGCCTTGCATGCGTATTGTGACTCTGACTGGGCTGGCTGTGTTCAGACTCGCAAATCGACAACAGGTTTTGTGATTAAATGCGGTCTAGGAAGTGTGTCATGGAAGTCCTCAAAGCAGCCAACATTGAGCCGCTCATCATCTGAGGCAGAGTATATAGCAGCAGGAGAAGTTGCTAAGGAAGTCCAATACTTCTTTGATTTGGCTCCACAGGTGGGATTGGGGTCTACATGTATACCAGTGGGCATTGACAATCGAGCAGCGAAGTGCTTGATTGAGGACCCTTTGTCAGCTGCACGTACGAAGCACATAGAGATTGTGTATCATCATGTGAGAGAGAAGGTCCAGCGACAGCAGATGAGATTTGTTCCGGTGCCAACGGCCGAGAACCCAGCAGATGTGTTTACAAAGCCATTGCCCCAGCTATTGTTTGAACGGCATCGCCAGACGCTTGGTGTTGTGCCCTAGACTACGTGGGAGTGTTGAGAGAAGCTGTCTAGTCTAGTGCTGAGTGGGTAGTGCGAGTGGCTAATGCATGACGTACCAGTCCATGCTAGTTGATGATCAGAGTTGTGATTCCGGGACGTTGAATGTATATAGTCTAGCTGTGGTTGGTGAGCACCATCGAGTGCTCACTGACTTCCCGGTTTCATGACAGGTGTGTTTGCTGGCTCACTGCATGTCAATGTCGCACCTCTGTGTAATACCATCGAGTGCTCACTGACTTCCCGGTTTCATGAC
>JALKAD010000138.1:158203-190540 GCA_024500015.1 Ulva compressa | reverse complement strand
CAGACACCTTGGGCAATATGCAATGGCTGGAAATGAACACTCCCAACTATATTAACTAACAATTGTATAATTATGAAACCATGACGCAACGAAGGTTAGGTCAGCACTGTGGCCTCCAGTGTGGAGCAGTGTTGTGTTTTCCTGCGCAAGCCTGCATGTTGCCCAGTTGCCAGGCAGCCGGAGGGGAAGGGCTCGTGCGCCCTGCGCTGTGGGGGGCATAAGCTCCCGGGCTCTCATGGGCGGGGGGCCCATGGTGGAGTGCTCGAGTGGGGCCGGCTGTGCCCCGCTTCCTGTCGACCATCAACTGGGCAGCAGTGCCGGGCCTGCTTTCCGCGGCGACGACCCGGGAGGGGGCCACCGGACAGGTCACGCACACATCGGCCAACGCAGTATCGCAGGGCAACATCACAAGCACATCACCCCGTTCCGGGTCGCGCTGCGAGCGGGGGGGCTCAGCCGGCCGGGCGCATCCCGCCGCGCGGCCCCGGCGACCCTCGGCAGGCGCTGCGGCGGACCAGTGGCCACCGGGCCCACCTGCGGCAGTTGCGCACACCGCACCGTGCACTGGCCGGCCGGGGCGGCCACCTTCACGTCCACGGCGGCGGCGGCAGCTGCCGCGCTGAGCTCCCGCGAGCCACTGTGGCCGATGGCCGCCTCGCTGGGGACGTCGACGTCCATAGCGTCGGCCTCGTCGGCCGTGGCAGCTGTGACCTCTGTCAAGGCAATGACGGCTGAGATGGCAGCAGTGGCGAGCGCGGCCGCGGTGGCTGCACCATCTGAGGTGCCGGCGGCCGTGGCGGGTCGCCGAGCGGGGCAGGGGTGTCCACCAGTCCGGAGGGGCGCAAGGGGGCAGGCGGGGAACGCGCCAGCGTCTGGGTGCCATATGGGGTTGAAGGCACGGCCGAGGCGCTGGTGGGTGGAGTGAACGCTCCAGAGGCACAACAGCTGGCAGACTCACAGGAGGGGCCAGGCGGCTGCGCAGGCGGCCGCGCGCCCGGCACATCCAAGTACTGCGGGAGGCTGTTGATGTTGGGCTCAAGAGACGTTGGGATGCCCGCCCGCATGATGAAGCGGCGCCATGCCTGCGTGATCGCATCATGGCGGGCAACCACAGTGCGCCACACCGCATTGCACACGAGGGGCATGCGAACCATCAGCAGGCGATGCCCGGCCGCACACGCAGTCGCCGTCCGCCTCCTGGCCGGTGAACAGCGCCTCACCTAGACACAAGCGCACATTCACGCGGATTTCTGTGGCAGTCAGCTCAGTCACACCGGGTCTGGCTTTCAGGAAAGCCGAGGCCATCGAGCCTGCGCAAATGTGCAGGCGCGCCTTGCTGGTCAGGCTCTGTTCGCGCGTCGCTGACGACGGGCTGTGCGTCCCTTGATCCAGCGCTGCAAGCAGCGCCGCCGCACGGGCGTCAGAGTCGGCCCGGCTGACTGCATTCTGCAGCTGTGACATGCGGATGGCAGACCCTCCGTCGCTCAGGCCAGCCCATTCTGCGGGCTCGGCGGGGCACTCAGACAGCCCCGGGATGCTTGGCCACAGCTGGCGCAACTCGTCGAGAGTGTGGCGCATGGCGACTCCCGCAGCGCCGCGGAACGGCAGGCCTCGATCTGTCCCTTCTGCGAGGGCTGCATGGGCGAGTGCAGCGGACGACAGGCGAGCAGCGTCAGCGATGGGTTGGGTGAACCTGCGCAGGCCCATGCCGCTGTGGCGGTGGGGAAGCAGGGCTTGTAGGCACTGCGCGTCTGTGAGGCTGGTCACGTCCAGAATGTGGCCGAGGCCCTTCAGCAGCGCTGCCTCCACCTGGTGCAGCGGCTCCTCCGGAAACCGCCACTGCGTGCTGCGCAGCCAATGGGATTCCCTATGCTGTAGGCAGTTGTGCATGACAAGCCATTTCACCTGTGGGGTCACTGGCAGTGCGGTCAGCTTCGCGATCTGCGCGCGAGTTGCCGCGCAGCGGCAGGAGACATGCGCGGCGATGAACCCATCACTACTCAGCGGGGTGCCGCACACCACAATGCCTTGCGGGGCGACGTGCGCACTGAGCAAGGCGGCGACATGCGCAGCTGTGGCCGTGTCCTCGCAGTCGACGCTAGTCTTCTGTGGCTGGCAGGGGTGCCTACCCCTGATCAGTGCTGCACCGGCAGCGACATCTTGCGGCCTTCCTTGCAGGTACGTGTCATCGTGGCATGCTGTGACCAGTGCTCCGCCGCAGACCGCGCTCGCTGCGCGCAGAGTCGGCTGGTACGTCAGGTCGAAAAGGAATGGCCCCATTGTGTCGCCCTGTCGCACGCCGGTCTCGCTCCACAGCACTTCATGAGTGCCGTCCGGGCGCCGCAGACGCAGCGCCGATGCCTGCTGGTATGACATCTGCACGAACGGCAAGAGACCTGGGGCTTGCTGTACGACCGCGGCCAGCATGGCAGACCGATCGCACAGATTCAAGGCATTGCGGAGGTCCACTTGGACGGTTACAACATAGGGGTCACGAAAGTCATGGTACAGCGCATGGCCGGGGACCTCAGCATCCCCAGAGATGCCGACACCAGCCTGCAGCGGGGCAAACAGGCTGGCTTCATCCGGCAGCGTCGCCAGCGCGCAGATGCCGCGCCAATTGTGGACAGCGATCGGCAGCAGGTCCTCTGGCCGCGGACGGGTGCGATCGGCGTCTCATGCGGCAACGCGCTGCTGCGGCGGCTGTTGGAGACGGATACAGCATGCGCACCGCGTTTGCTGTCGCTGGACAACACGCACCATATCGACTCAGGTGAGCTGAAGGGCCTTCTAAGTAGTCCGACCTTCAGCAGCTGCGCGTCCACTAGCTGCTGCTGTACCACCGCTGCGGCATCAGCCCCGTGTTTGCGCTTCCAGCTGGTCTGTCAGGACCTCAGTCGGCGCAGCAGTATCCGCTGGGAATTCAAGGCATACGGACGCGCTGACGTCGCTGCAGAGCGTGATGCACGCGTGCTGTGAACCCATTTGCCTCGCGTGTGCTGCACTTGTGCCGTGCGTTCGTGTATGCTGTACGTGTGGTCCGCTAGCGTGTGCTCAGCGTTGGCTATGCGCTCACGTATGTTCTGCGCACTCACTGACCTGTGTGCGCTCAAGACTGCTTTGCTGCGTGCGTAGAGTCGGTGCCAGTGGGGAATACTGCGGGGTATTGACACGGTTGCCGCGGTGCGTGCTGCAGGTCAGGTCGGAGGAGCGGGCCTCCGTGGTGATACGGCGGCTGCTGAGCCCGTGCAAAGCAGGGGCTGATTGTTGACACGCATTGCGCTGTGAGTCGGCCTGACACCTATCATGGCTGCAGGATGCGGAAAACAGCAAGTACAATTTGGTCGATTGTGGACAAGGACGGTGGACATAGTTTGAGTAAGTAGATGGTCAATTGCAAGTCAGCTTGGCATTTGCGTCGTGCATGGGCAGTGCTATTCAAACTGAGTTTCGCCTTCGCACATGCTAACACAGCAAGTCAAGCCTTCCACAGGCCGTCAAGATCGGTGCTTGAGGCCGTTGTCTGACTCACTAGCTTTAGATTGACACATGAGAACGCAATGGCCCGCTTAATGATCCTCCTACTATGTCCTATTGTTCAGCAAACAGCATCGGCTAAATGCGTGGCTAGCAATGTGCTGACCTTCAGTTAACGCATACGTGCCCACTTCCAGCTTCCCATGAGCTTTCGCAATCCACACACTGTGCATTGTGTACGCTGCAGCGCAACGAAACGCCTTTGCCGGAATGAAGGCTCGGTCTCGATTACAGTACAAGATACGAGACCGCAGAAGCGCCTGATTTTATTCTTGTCCAACCTGCAAAACAGAGCGCCTTTATTATCAGGTACAGTGATATCTGGGTGTTTGTGTGCACATAGTATGTACACAGGGCATCACTGAAGCAAGCAACACCATTGTAGTGCAGACTCAATATGCGGTACTGGCAAAGATTTCATGCTAGACAGGAGATATCCCCACGCGCATGAATAAAAAAACACACTTCTGCAGTCTGTGGCCATGGCATCGATACACAGATATCTGTATAGATATCTGACATCTTGGTGCACTGGATCGGAGCCTCTTGATGTCAGAGCAGACATCTCACATTTTCCGCAGGATGCGGAAGCTGTTTCAGCTGTGGAAGATCTATTCATTTCTAAGAGCAGTACGCTTAGTACAACTGGAATTTTAGCACACCTCGCTTGATGTCTTCTTATGGCATCTCCCATCCAGCCCTCCGGTATTTGCGCCACTGGTCTTTACAGAAGAAATAACTTCGACAGGACAAACAGACGCAGACATACCACGCCGCCAAGAATGCACCACCCTGGAACATCAAAATCCAACATTTCCAGACCCGGCTCCAATAGGGGGCCTGCAGCAATGTCACCCGTGAGGATGGAGTTTGCTGCACATGAGACCTGAATGGCACTGACAACAGCACCACCATGAAAGTGTGCCTGCCACACATCATCAGAAGAATGTGAGGCCATATCATAGTGGCAGTCTGGTTCACTTTTGCAGTGGCATGTTTACAGCAATCAGGTGCTGTCACTCGCAGCGGCACGAATCAGAAGTCGTATGCATACACACATCTGACCTTGGAAACATATCGGGTTGCGCAGGTTCTAATTTGAGACTTGCATGCATCCTCCTGCGGACGCTAGACGCTATGTCGCATAGGAGTAATGAGCGCTGCACCTGCGTCGCGGTAGGACCCTCATGTGCCACGTGGGTCTGACCCACGCGGGAACCTGAGCCGGTGTTTTGCTGTGCATGCATCTTTTGTTCAGGGTTGGACTGTCGTAAATGCGGCACTTGTGCTTTGTCATCCCGCCACACAAAGGTGTCGGCGGGATCAGCTGTGCACAGGTACAGCAGCTGAAGCTTAACGCCCACGGCAAGCTCATTCTGGCACATGGGCCCATCTGTTGGCAGCCTCGGCATGTCTCGGCCCAACACTACATCAGCATCAGTATCATCCCGCCACACAAAGCTGTCGGCGGGATCAATTGTACATAGGTACAGCAGCTGAAGGCGCACGCCCACAGACAATTCGTCTCGGCACCACGGCCCATCGATTGGTAGGCTCGGCCTGTCTCGGGCCAACACTGTTTCGGCAGCAGCCCGCTCCTGTGACATGAGTGCAACCTGCAAGTGAATCACACGCCCGTTACAATGATGTGCAAACTCACAAAAGCGCGACATGTACACCTCGCTTGCAATGGGCTGGCAAGATCCGCCAAACAGTATGTCTACAGCAGATGCGACAATCACCAACAACACTTATCCGCAAAAGGTGGCAAAGATAATGCCAGTCAACATCGATGTGTCAGGGGTGGTAGACGGGGAGGGAGGGGCGGTTGGGGGTAAGTGATGCAGGGAGTGATGGCAGGAAAGGCCCCGGGAGGGAAGGGTGGCTACTTTGCATGCAAAGGCTCAAGGGTACCACACGTACCACTGCAGTGTAGCGAATGGCACTGTGTCTGACCACACAATCCATGCCGGGGACATGGGAACATGCCAGCAGCTGGGTGGCAACTGCAACGGCGCATCAGGCAACTGTCAGCATGGAAGTGTCCCCATTTCGTACAGGGGGGCACATGCACAGGAGAGGAAACATTCAGCAATACTGGAGTGAACATCCAGATATCGAGGCGACAACCAAGCTTGAGCTCATGCAGTGCACTGCCACAGTCTGCCAGCAGCGCAGGCAGGCACAGCTGCCAATTGCGCATACAAAACGCCCGGTGGCTCGAGCATGTGTGGCACACACATGGCGGAAGATATGGCAGAAAGTCTGGGGATGCAGCATGACCTGTCGAAGTACTTGAGTAGCCAAATATGCTAGAACAGAGGAAGATTTCGAACGGGCGCAACTGATTTTATAATGTCCAACCTTGGGGCCTTGAACAAAGGCGACCATATGTTTAGAGCCTCCATCGGGCTTCTAATGATGACAACGCTGCAGAGTGCAGCAACAACCACCATAAGTGTGATCATTGCCACCTGCAGGAGATTGCCACCCACGCGGGCCTCCATAGCGCCGCAGAACTCGCGGGTGAGCACTGCAGCAGCATCTGATTTCTCTTGACCTGAACAGTGTCTGCAATAAATGCAACTGCACATGCCTCGGCCCTGCTGGGTCCTAGATCTATCACTGTGTAACACATGCCTGCTATTGCCGTAACCGAGGCGCCAGTCAGATCTACACAGAACAGACATCTGTGTCTGAGCTAGCTAGATATAGTGGTCCTGGTCAGTGCACCTACAGTGTATGGAGCCTACCCATCACGAGATTCAGCCATAGGGCACACAGAGATCTGTCGGCCAAATGTCAGCCAGACAGATCACAATGTTATATTGCTGCTTACCGCGATGGGCGTGGATGTTAGCCTTCAGGACCGATACTAATACACAAGTCGTAGCGCGCATGGGCGACCTCAAACTAGCAACCTGATGATACAGAAGCAGGGCCGCCGACGGTGCCGTACGTACCTCCATGAGAATCTTCTGCATTTGGTGATCCATCCGCAACGGAATTCTCCACAGTCAGATCTCTGTTCACATCATGTATCTTGCAATGGCCTGCTGCCGTACCTTCAATTTCCTGCTGAAGACTGAAGGGTCTGCCGATTGATGGCGCCTCCGAGCGTTCCGGTTCTTGCTCAGCACCAGCCGTAGCCAAAGACTCTACGTGGGTCTGACTGAGCTCTGACTTGTCACCTGCTTTCTTCGCAGAATCTGCCATGCGTGCGTGGAAAGGCTCCCTCGTGCCATGCTTGGTGATCAACTCACCTGAAGTCTCACCCCTGTCGACCCCAGCGCCTGCGTTTTTCGTGCCTGCACCGAACAGACAGCCTCATTGAGCATGTAACAGTTCTATAGCTGTGACTGTTCCAGCCTGCGATTGTACGGATGCCATCATGCGGATCAGATCAACACGTATGTCCCATAACATGTGCAGCAGCCACCCTTTCAGAATGTTGCAGGCTGACGCTGAGGCACACCTGTCTCAACCTTGCATGAGCTCGAGCCTAAGAGCCGGGCAAGCACGGAGTTGACATCACCAACTTGATTGGAATCGTGCAGCTGCAGGGGTGTGCCCATACCAGCAGATCGGTCAGGCACACCCCTAGCCGAGGTGCCATCCATACGTCCGTCTGCAGTCTCAGCCGCCTGCAGCTGGGGCTTTGTCGCCGAGTCTGCGCAGCATACGACGGCATTACGCGTGGAAGTATCAGCACTGCGGTACATCGCACGTTGACTGGTGCCGAGAGCTTATGCACCGGTGGCTATCGCGAAACAAATAGTTGTTAATCAATGATGATGCACCGATGACATGCACTAGTAGCCTGATAGCCATGGATATTCTCTGTGAGGGTGGCGTGATACACAGCTGTCCCTAAGGATGCCCAGATGCACCTGCGAAAGCCATGCTGATTCTCCGCAGCACGCTCAACACACAGCACGCTCAGCATCCGGCAAGACTCAGCATCCGGCAAGACTCATGCAACAGGTCCTGTGACGCACTGCGTAAGTCATGGATTGCAGAAAGCTACCTACAGACATCTATACTGGCAGCAGCCAAAGGTGGACATTGTGGAACACACTAGTCACATGCTGCAGCCGGTGAATAGCAAATACCAATGGGGCACCACCTCGATTCTCTTTGCCTGTCTGACCTATGCCTTCTCCTGCAATGACATGGGCCGAGGCGAGGCGCTTGCTACATGCAGCGATCTGCAGGCGGGGTCGCCGGACTGCATCATCGCCAGCAGCGTTGGCCTTCTCCACCTGACCCCACTCCTTGTCTGGCCTATCCATCACATTGTCTGGTCTCTGTTCAACTTGCATCTCAACCTCCGGCACATGGGTTGGCCCGACAGTGTTGGAAGCAACCTCTGACACAACTGCAGCAGGGCCTGTTTTCCGTAAACTGGTATGCGCGATAGCCGATGAAATACCGCAGATTGCCGATGCACTTTGGGCTGTGTGTTACACGGTGATAGATCTAGGACCCAGCAGCGCCGAGGCAACAGACCAAGCAACACGCAAAAAGACAGACAGCCCATCGCAAGTACCAAGGCTACTCTCCGCACGAGCTAATGCCAGAACGATTTCGCTCAAACTTGCGTGGCTGAGCATGAAAGCAAACACACACATGCGCATGCAACACACACACACACTACACACACAGACACACAACAAACAACGCATGAACCGAGCGCAGCACCGGCGCGTACCACACACTCCATGCGCACCCCAAACACAGTCAGCACGCTCCAGGCCCAGGGCGCTGCTACACCTCAGGACCCATACCAGTAGGCGCGCAGCCGCGCGCTACGGCCATCTCCGAAGCCGCGAGGCACCGGTCCCAGGGGCTGCAGCCACAGCCAGCCAGGCTGTACGAGCGGTGGCCTTTGGGCTGTGTCATGCAGAAGCACTCCATCAGCGTTAGTGGCACATAGGCTCGTGACGTCTGCCTCTGCGCTGTCAACAAAATCGCTGGTACCACGTATCTGATTATTCAACCTGGTCATAGTGATGCACGGCAGGGCTCCCGCATCTTAAAAATGCGGATCCATGATTATCATGTGCCCATACGGACGGCATGTATGGCAGGCACCCATCGCCTGGTGTGCAGCTCATGCAACCAGTCGGCTTGTACAACACCCACCTTGAGTGGGCTGCACATGCCCAGGCATTGCCATTCTTCGCAAAACTGACGCGGAATCCCGAAAGACTGATCACACCACGGAGGGTGTGGCTCAATGGTAAACTCAGGCCGCTTCATGCAGTGCGTCCTCAGAACTAGGGTCGGCAACAGCAAAGCATGGCCAGCATCGCTACATATACAGACCGCGAGGTACATTCCATGAAAGCCAATTGTCCGAGTGCATTAGCAGCACCGTTGCCATTGGCTCGTACAGATGCATGCAGCCATGTGACAGCTGTAGCGGCCGCGTACAGTGCGCGCGTGTGTGGTAACAGAGTCGCTATGCGCTAGTCATGCCAGTGCTCGCGCGCGCGCGCGCGTGTGTGTGTGTGTGTGTGTGTGTGTGTGTGTGTGTGTGCGTGCGTGTGCGTGCGTGTGCGTGCGTGCGTGAGCCCATGTGAGGGAGGACGGGTGGGCCCGGTGGCCTGGGCATGCCATTGCTGGGAATTTGCATTACAAGCAGCAATTGGTGTAGCCTCACCTGGCTCGGAAGGTCCTTTAGCTGGTCCTCCCGGGCGACCAACGGCATCGTGTCGCAGAGATGGCGTTGTGAGCCCACGTTGCTGGCTTGCTTCAGCAGGCATTGTCTTCAACTGCTGCTGCACATGTTGTCCTGCATGCATGTACAATTGACAGCAAGGACATTTCTGGGCACATGTGGACGTGCTGTGTTCCGTGTAGCCTGCAGAGTTGATCAACATGGAGCGTATGAACCGCTTACAGATGCACTCACTGATGTAACAACAACTGGAAAGGCTGGCAAACACATCGCAACACAGACCGATAATCTGATACACAGAAGATGCTAGCGTGGTGGGTGCCTTCCTTTGATGACGAGTGGGAGTCCTGGGTGGGCCGCCAAGATTTGGCGAGAAGTAGATGCCCTGTCAGGGTATGCGTGAACCGCAGGCGACAAGAAATCAGCCAGCAGGGGTGATGGGAATTCACTGCTGATCAAGCCGGCCGGCAGGGCGGTGGAGTGAAGTTGCCCTTGGAGAGGTTGGCTGCTGTCGGTCGCCTGGGAGGTTGAAGCATCCAGCTCTGCAGGACCCATCGATGGTTGTACTTCAATGTGCTGTGACAGATCAGGGACATCAACCTGTTCAAGATCAGGGACATCAACCTGTTCATAATCAGGGTCATGTGGCGGCTCATTTATGTCTACCCCAGGACTTTGTACCCCAGGACTGAAATCGGGTCCCTCGGACAGACCTGCAGGTCTGTGCATGCAAGCATCTTCCCCTGAGCTGTTCTGCATCAGCCTGATTTCGAAAGCAATTTGTACTTCAGGCTTCCGATCTCCCTGCCGCAACAGCTGGTTTAGTAAAAGCAGGGTGTGCACAGAAGCATGCAAGAGGGCACGGGCAGCAAGGTATCGATCCACATGTCACACTCGCATTGTCACACGTCACACATACGGTACACGTGGGACACAGCCAACTGTGTGAGATTATGCGGACAGATCCGAGGAGAGCTGCAGCGCTATGCAGGTTGAACGTGGCAAAAATTCATAATACTGTTTCTCACTACTGGAAATTGTGCAGTTCAGATTTGTGACAGTTTTCGCGCGCATGTTCAGCACACATCTTAAGCCGCGGACACGGACGCGTAACACGACCCTGATCGCCACGACATACGTGCACACCGTGTTGGTGACTCCACACGGCAGCCTGATCAGTAATCAATTGCAAGGCATCCCTTAGAAAGAAGGCTGTATGAGAACGTGGGCCAGGGGGCATACCTCCATCCTGCTCATGACCAGTTGATACCAGATTGAGCTTCAGGTCAGCGATGAACGCTTGAGCGTAGCCCGGTTCAGTACGTCCAGAGGATGCGCGCTGCGCTTGAGCCCCGCCCAGGATTGGCGTACTTGCACCTGCATGGGTGACTCATCTGAGCGTACGCGTTATTCTGGTGCTCGGAATTGTGCCGGCTGTCTGGTGCACAGATATTACTCCGCATGGCCGCACCTTCGAAGATGATCAGGGGAGCGGTCGTACAGTCATGACACGCTGTATACGAGGAACAGTAACAATGCATTTTCACAGGTCCTGTGATGTTTGTTGCATTGCTTGCTCTCTTCCCATCGCACAGCGTTAGCTGCGACTTTGATCTGTTCGCAGCAAGCTTCGCTGCGTGTGTAGTGCAGTACAGGTCAAAAGCATGGCTTTTGAGGAACTAGAATTCTATAAAACTGCGACGTTCTTTTGCATGCATAGATGGCACGCATGCAGCGTACGCGTCGTGCAGCCAGATATGTAGCGCCTAAGGCACACTGAGGACCGTCGCCGTCTGCACCATCACACACAAACACACTGCCAACTGAACATCGAGAGAATCAAAACAAGAATCAAAGCTTGAACCAACTGCGAGAACCTCGACATGCGTTATTAATGGTTGCAGTCGAGCCCATACAGCTTCACTAGCAGCACCGAGTGAACCTTAGTGCAGCCTCAGGCACACCTTGCTGTCAGGTTTCCTCATGTATGCCTTATGTATGCCTAGAGCCTGACCTCAAACCTTACTGGAGCAGACTGAATCCATCGAGGGTCACATAAGGACACCTAGTCTGTGCCTTATGGACTGGAACATACTGATTGGGTAAGGACAGGAGCAGGACGTGGCTGCTGCCAAGTAAGGTCAACGTAAGGCTGCAGTAAGTGTACTGGAGTTATTCCGACGTAAGGACACGCAGGCCCGCCACTGCGGCAATAAGGTCAAACATAAGGTGCCTATTCTGCAGCTGTAAGGCCTTGTACACATGTGTAGGATGCTGGAGCCATGGCCAGTGGAAGCACACTGTTTATCCAAGGCGAGAATGGTGACATGTAATCTTTAATACTTCAGGTTTACAACTTGCTCATAATGCAAGCGTTTGCTTCTGCACAACACCGGCCAAAGCGCGCTGCAGTGCTGTAGGCCAAGGGACGTGTGGACACATGTAGACACATGTCCATAATGCATGACCATGGCCACGGCTGCATCTGATCAGATCTGAGTTCTCATTTGAAAGCAGCTGCGCACAGGCTCACCAACAGCCAGCTATATATATGTACTGACTGGCGGGACATGGCTGTATCTCCTGTGTATACACAGGCTTATCTTTTGCAGCGAAGCGTGTCGTACATGTCTGCTTCATAGATATCGATCGTTACACGTGTTGCACAGCTCTGGCTGCGCGCTGCCAGCCTACGTCCGCTGAACGCGAAAGCCTGTCTGTATTCGATACAGCTGATTGCTAGCATATCTTAGAGCCAGACTGTTCGTTCGTGAGTCCGTCGATCGCATACAGTCGGAGAAGCGAGGACGCTGAAACTGCGTGCAACTGTGCATCCGGTACGACCACTGCCACCAATCAAGCAGCCATTTGCCGATTATTTTACATCAAGCATCATGATCAGGACTGATGTACTATGCCTGCGTTCTTGCTGGCTTGATCAAGCCGACTCGCAGTCGCAACTTGCAACGCGACAGGCGCATTGACGACGTTGCACCTCTGACACGCATCACAGGCTTCATATAGACTACTGTACTGCATATACATTTATGCTTCAGGACGTTGCTGATCGCGTTGCTGTGCAGGTGACAGTCGCAGCGGTCCACAAATGTGTCACTGCATGCTTGACAACCACTCAGGTTCTGGCCAGCAGGCTCCACTTATAAATAGTTGCAGCAGTCGTATGGCTGTTAGTGAGCACCACCGCAGTAGACAGTTGGCAGCGTAAAGGTACCATACTAGACACTCTCTGATCAGCAGACAACAGACCACAGCACTTCTCCACAGAAGTCAACCGCCTTCTGTGGAATACACAGCTAGCACATACAAAGCATTCATTCCATTCAGTCTAGCTATGGCAGCTGGGCTTGGCTCCGGGCCAGCCAGGCCTAGGTGCTGCTGTGGGATGCATATGTCTTCGTGGCAGCCCATCCGTGTTTCAAGGTCTTCACGACACTTGAAACACGGATGGTCTGTTGCAAAGCCATGCCACAGCAGCGGGCAAGAACCAAAACACACATTGCTGAATGGCCAGGCTGCTGTCACACCAACCAAGCCTTGCTTGGTCCTTATCTAACCATTACCGGAGACGGTGCCATCACTGCGGCCTTAGCACGGCCTTATCATGTAAACCTGACTCACGCCTAGTAGCATAAGGCTCATTCGAGTTTTACCTTACCCATCCCTGGCCTGGGCATTGGATCAGGTCCCGTTAAGGCATGGCATGCCTTACACAGGCCTTAGGTGGGCCTTACACAGGCCTTACTCAATAGAGCAGGGCCAGATAAAGCCTGGGTAAGGCCTAGGTAAGGTCCACTCGGTGCTGCTAGTGCTTTGTACACATGCACATGGGTGTTGTACATTTTGACTAGTTCAGTGCGACCGGGCCCGAGTTGGAAGCCGAGTGAGCACCCTGCATCCCACACAGGTGCGATAGGTTACTAAGCCAGGCCCACAGGCGCCCGCGCCTCAACTGCACTGCGCAAGCAGCCCTGCCGCCACTACCTCCGGTGCCAAGTAGGGCGCCACCTCCCGCAGGGCAGTGATGAACTAGTTCTGCTTGTGTTACGATGTGGAAGCGCAAAGGCAGCACCAAGAGAAGAAATTAGGGAACAACACACAGAAACAGAAGCAGGCCGGCCACCGTTTGCATCGTCATGATCCACACGTACACGCCGTCCACACGTGCACTGCACGGAAACAACCCGCAAGCAAAAGCACACTACACATTAAGCGAGTGCAGAAGCACGAAGTCTCTGTACATGCCATGAACAGGCAAGAGGTCTCGGGAATTGCGGCGCCCAGGCAGCGCTGATCTGAGTACAGCAGCCAGGAGGAACAGGTGAAGAACACACTGCCGCGCTCTTCCGCAGCCACCCGCGGCAGCTGTGGCCCTTCCAGTTGTGCTGGATGCACCGCCACCGAACACTGCGGTCCAAGCGACGGCCGGGGATGGGCCGGAGCGATCGGTGGAGTTAGGTGGCGGGGGAGGGCATGCCGGCAGGGGGGGTCGGATAATGGGCAGGCTGCGCATGCAGGGTGTGCTGAGAAACAAGGCAGGCAGGCCATCATGATGGCAGCGTATGCGTAAGAACGACGGCCGGCCGTCCGCGGGGACCGCCATGTCCGGCAAAAGCACCCTCCTGCCTGGAGGGTGGCCAGGAGGGTGCTTCTGCCGGACATGGTGGTGTACTGGCCACACTCCAGCCTGGTGCGCAGGGCTGAGCACGCCTGGCGCCACAATGTTGTGGACATATCAAATGCGTGTGGAGACATACAACAATGTTCATGTCGGCTACTGTACTGCCGGCTAGTAGTAGATGAGATACCATATGTCCAGCATGTGCTCAGGCCTTTCTGCAAAAACAAGTGCCACCGAGGCAGGTAGCAAGCATGACAATTACAAAACAAGATTGACGTCTACGCATGTGTTCGGGCGACAAAGGCACGAATGGCTTCAAGCACCACATTGCTACAAGGAAGCCCGCAGCAAAGATGAACGGCCCACCCAGTACGAGGAGTTCCGCATGCATAGCCAACGCGCGCCCAACAGAGATCCGATCAGCGCGCAGCATGCGCAGGGCACATCCACACGATGCTCACCATGAACAGTCTAGGCAGCTCTCCCAAGCAGCCGGCCACGGATGCCCCGACTCAGGACGAATCGCCCACTGGCAGTTTCCTGTGTCAAGAGACTCTCGGGCCCTGGTCAAGGGACATCCGGGTATAGGGATTACTCACAGAGAAATGTTACGTATGTTCCTCCGACCGATCAAAGGATGCACTTGAAGATAGTGTGCTGCTGCTGGCGAAATCCGCAGCCACACCCGCGCGGTGCATGACTGTGCATGCATCGTGTGCCATGGCCAGCCTGGACCCGTGGCATTGTGAACAGCTCGAACTGCACTGCAGGACCATACAAGCAAGATGCTATTAGCGTACATGGACCAGGCGTTGATCGACTACGCACCAGAATCAGACCCCTCCGGCTCAGGCTGCGGCTGCGGCTGAGGCTGCGGCTCCGGCTCAGGCTGCGGCTCCGGCTGCGGCTCCGGCTCAGGCTGCGGCTCCGGCTCGGGCTGCTCCTCGGAGGATCTCCATGACAGGTGACTCAGAACAGGTGACACGCTCTGTGGAGCATTCATCAATTCCCCCCAATCAGCGCCCGACCCTGGCAGTGTAGCCGAGCTAAAGGACGGCTGTTGCGGTTCATCTGCACATGCAGCGGCTATACCTTCAACAGGTGCATGACGCTGATCTGCTGCAATGTGTTACACTGTGATAGATCTAGGGCCCAGCAGCGCCGAGGCAACAGAGCTGTCAACAGGCAAACAGACAAACCACCATAAGCCCCAAGGCCGCTCTCCGCATGAGCTCGAGCACATGCTAGACCACACCAGCGCCGGCGAGAAAGCAGGCACACTGCTGCAATGTATGATTGACTCCTTTACTTTGTCAATGCATAGCATACATGGCGGTGCGTACGGGTGCATGGAGTGGTGCACAAGCCCTCCATTGCACACATCAAGATAACAGACCATCCGCGCGACATCGTTAACACAGGTGCAAAGGAATGCACTGCCGTGGCACTCCAAGGGCCGCGCGTGCATGGCTAGCGCTGCCGCACAGCATGAGCGGTAACAGGTGCCATGAATAGGACCAAGCGTCAAGGCAGCTAGCGCTCGACAATCAAGCTCCAAGGCTCATAATCAAGCAAGCCTGAGCCTACAGGGCATCGTGGCGTGATCCATGAAACATGGATTTATGCGAGAACATGATCGCAACTACACCAACAAACATCCCACAGCCATATATGCTCGTGGCTTTGGCGACACTGCTTTCGACAGATGAGCACTGCTTAGTGAATTATTCGGACATCACTGCAGCAGTTTATAGACTATAGATAGCAGTGCAGACTGCCAAAGGCGGTATTCTCAAGCAAGTAACCTGCCAGTGATGGGCCAGCTGCTAGCAAGCACGTAGCAGCAAGCAACGAACGCACCAGCGAAGCAACTCCGTCACTGCTACACCGGCGCACCACGTGTGCATCACCGATGTCGCTCTCATCTCCTCCAAAATCATGCATGCCACGTGCCTGGGGTGCACTCACAGCCACGGAAAACAAAAAAGGCAATCGGGCAGCACGCCAAACCCAAACGGGCCAAAGCCTGCCAGCTGAGCACCCCTGCGGACCGGGGTGGAAGAACGGTCAACACACTCACCGCATCAGACATGGCAGCAGAGGGGGCACGCGCGGGCTCAAGCAATGTGCACAACTCAGACGACCATACATGGAGCCCGTCTCAACGCGGCTGCCACACAGGCGGCACAGCAACGGGCGCAGACGCGCACAAGCCAGACATCCGGGAAGCCGTGCCGGCCAGCAAAGCGGCCACAAGCCAACAGCAGAGGCCACGAGCGGGCTGGGCGACATACGGAGGCAGGGCAGCCGCAGAGTCAAGGAGGAAAGGAACATGTACAGTGCACGCAGTCAAAACACCATCACGCCCGGGTGCAGTTGGAAAAGCACGGTCGACATCGATGACGGCACGTGCAGCCACGTTGCCCACTACAGCGCGCACGAGATCACACCGGAGACAGGCATGCAACGCCACGACATATCACGGAAGGGTGAACACCAGGGCATGACAGAGTGAGATATTCAATGTGGCGCCACCTGTGCTAGCGTTCACGCGCATCAGCAACACTCAAACCAGCATGCGATTCATGCACCTCGCACTCACGAAGGAGGCACGCATGGGGGCATGACCACTCAATTGTCAATTGCTCAACTAGGCTACACGTATGATGTCATCAGTCCTGCCCAAGAGCACACAAGCCAACCCTAGCAAGGCCCGGGGCCTTGCCCACCCCCCCCTTACGTTGGTTGACCAGGTGGCAGGATCGATGACATCATCTGGATCCTCGGGAGGTTGCGATAGGTTCAGCAAAACACATGCTCTCAAGAGGTCTACGAATTCGAAGCCCCCAACTACACTCTCGAGGTCTAATCGTAGTGTATGTGCCTATGAAGCCTAGCCTAGTAGGGCTGTGTAGGCACAATCATCTCTTGTATAACATGTTTACATTTCGCGTGCCGTCTTCGGATGCCGAATGTCGATCGAGAGAGCGGAAAGTGCAGCTACGTAGCTATAGCCTAACGTAACACTATATCAGTACATTCGCTGTAATTCTCCTAGCAGTGCCGATGTACAAGCGTTGCAAGTGATGCGATACACATCCAGATCCGAGGCGTGGCCAATTAATTGAGAACCAGTTGCAGGCGACTCCCAACAACGCAGCTGAAGGCTTTGAAATCGTACGCAGAACTATCGAGATGTTGACAGTTATGATTACTGTTGCGTGAGATTCCGGCGTAGCCTGCAAAAGCAAAGCTCGACCGCTACAAACCGCGCTGCACCAGCCGGAGCTGACCCGGCCGGCACAGCATCGCAGGTTAGACATGGTTGAGCTCTAAGACGTCAGCTATTGCAAGCTGCATGTTTCCATGCGTGCAGATACCTTTGCAACCTGTAGTCCATCGACATGACTATGGCATGGACATCAATTGCACTGCGCTGACGGACAGGGCTCCTGCGCTAGCGAGTCATACATTAGCACAATTGTAGTCAAGTCTTATAAATCAGATGACATGACTAGAGTGTGGTGGTCAACTTGTATCGCTTGCTGCGCAGGCGCAGGCGCTCAAACGGCACATGTACTGCTCGTCCATCATGACCTGAACGCGTAAGAACACAGCGCTGCGGAACGCTCGGACATTGCGCAGCGGGTATCCCAAGCAGAAAGTCTTTAGCCGTACGCACCACATGTACTCATTCTTGGGGGCTGCATGCTGACTCTCTAAACAGCACTATAGCGCTAGCGAAGCTGAATTCAGCGACACATGTACACCATTTGGCAGCACTCTGCGCTTGAAATCTATGCGCGTGCAATAGAAAGATGTTATAAGATCTTGCATCAATGACGATGCAGTCTTGCTGCAATATCTGGTATTGGATCAGTGGAAGCCTTGCGATCTGCCCAGGACGTTGACGCCTCGGCGTGAACAAACTCCTGCAGAGCCCCCAATGCATGGCCCCAGCGCTTGCCCTGCGATAGATTCTGGCTCTGCCTGGCAGGTTTGGCGGCGTGCACTGGCTGGTACATGCATTGCACTCACTGTATTTGACTGTGCTTGCATGAGAAATTGAGATGACCTGGGACATTGTTGTGTGTTAGGGCCAGCCTCGGTGCATGTCCACGTAGCCAGTGCGCCATATGCATGTGGTGACCAAGGCTGCGCACTGCGGTGCACTGCTGCACTCATGGCAGTCCAGGTCACTGGCGGCATGGTGCTTGCCAGAATCGGCGTGCCAGCTATACGACACTGTTTTTGTGTGTGTGTGTGTGTGTGTGTGTGTGTGTGTGTGTGTGTGTGTGTGCGTGTGTGTGTGCATGCACACGTGTGTGTTTGCTTTCATGCCGGCGCAATTCTGAACGAATTCGTTCTGGCATTTGCTCGTGCGGAGAGTAGCCTTGGTACTCTACTTGCGATGGGCAGTCTGTCTTTTTGCGTGTTGCCTAGGCCTGGTCGGTTGCCTCGGCGCTGCTGGGTCCTAGATCTATCACTGTGTAATACACACGCACACTAGTACTCCCGCACCCCACCACCACGACCCCTCGCCACAGCCTCACACAGCAACCACCCACCACACTACGTACTACCGCCCACCCCGGCAGACCCGGCCGCCACCGACCCCCCAACAGCAGCACCCCCACTACAGCCAGCCCCAGTCGAACACTGCATCACCGCCCGTGAGAGCCCGGGGGCTGACGCCCTCCACACAGCAGGGCGTACCAGCACGCCCCCTCCGGCTGCCCGGCAGGAGCCTCAGGGCGGGACGCGCACGGCACGAGCGGCGTCGCATCGCTCTCCCCGCGCCAGCCCACGCGGAGGCAGGGCGGGCCAGCACTACAAGACGCGGGGCCAGCCTGCGCCGCCGCAACCACGGCCCCCCGCCCAGCAAGGCGGCCAGCGGCCGCCTACAGCACGTCCGACGGGACAGCGTGGCCAGGCACCACCGCCCGGCCCGCCAGCCGCATGCGTAGCGGAGCCGCAGCGAGGACCTGGCGCGTCACCCCACGGCACAGAGTGGTGGAGAGCTCGCACATGGCATTCTGCAAGAACGCTCGCCTGGACACGGCCCCTGAAGCCGCAGCGAAGTCAGCGATCTTGTTCAGAAAGGCAAACGCACCCGTGCCCACACGGCCAAACGTCTCATGCGACAGGGACACAAAGCGGCACGCGCCCGTGCCGGAGCGGCCGTACTTGTCGCGCTTCCTGTTGTCCATCAGCTGGGCGGCAGCGCCTGGCGTGTTTGCCGCGGCGACGACCCGGGAGGGGGCCACCGGACAGGTCACGCACACATCGGCCACGATGGTATCGCAGGGCAACATCACAAGCAGATCACCCCGTTCCGGGTCGCGCTGCGAGCGGGGGGGCAGCGGCCGGGCGCAAGCCGCGGCCGAGCGGCCCCGGCGACCCTCGGGCAGGCGCTGCGGCGGACCAGTGGCCGCCGGGCCCACCTGCGGCAGGGGCTCACACCGCACCGAGCACTGGCCGGCCGGGGCGGCCGCCGTGACGTCCGCGGCAGCGTCAGCGGCAGCCGCCGCGCTGGGCTGTGTGTGCGTGTGTGTGTGTGTGTGTGTGTGTGTGTGTGTGTGTTGCATTAATACTCACGGGCGGGTGTGCGTTATAATTACAGACACATCAATAGTGGCCTACAGGTTCCCCAATATGCTAACTTGACAGCTGCATCCGCTGCGCAGCCGGCTTGCAGTGCGGGCGGAGCTGCCAGGCAACACGGTCACGAAGGATTGTCTATAGGCGGCCGATGCCCGCAGCGCCGCGGGCTGTGCCTGCGATTGCTGAGGCAGTTGTTTGCACCGCGTCCCTGCTTCCCTGCGCTCCGCTGCGGGCTCCCGTGGGTGTGGCAGCGTGGTATCTCCCACGCAGCACATGGCAGTGTTACACGGAGATGAACGCAAGAGCGCGGCAGCGAGGGCAACAGCAGGAAAGCCGACAGCCAAAACCCCCTCGACAGCAGACAACAGTAACAAGCAGCAACTGACCCGGGAGAAAAGCCACAACGAACCCAAGCAGCGGACACAACCACACCAACGCATCCACACACACGCACACTCCCGCACCCCACCGCCACGACCCCTTCGCCACATCCGCACACAGCAACCACCGGCCACACTACGTACTACCGCCCACCCCAGCAAACCCGGCCACCACTGACCCCACCCACAGTAGCACCCCTCTATAGCCGGCCCCAATCGAGCACTCCGTCGCGGGCCCACCGCCCATGAGAGCCCGGGGGCAGACGCCCCCAACACAGCACGGCTTACCAGCCCACCCCCTCCGACTGCCCGGCAGGGGCCTAAGGGTGGGCAGTGTGGTGCCTCAAACGCCCTGAGTATGCTAGATCTGCTACATCTGCTGAGCCGCCGTCCTTTGGGCTGGTCAACCCCATGTAGCATCTGCCTGCTCTGGCATCCCACGTGGGGCATACAACACCCCACATTGCGGATTTGTCGGGGCACTGGCAGGCGTGCGAGTTGTTGGGCGGGGCTGTGTGCAATGTCGGGGTCTGTGGGCGCAGTAGGGTATGAGAGGGGTGATGGCCATGGCTGCATACTGGCAGCCAGTGGTGCGGACGGTTCGACCGCCCAACTCTTGCGTGGTCGTTGTGGATATCGATGTGGGGTGCACGGATTTTCGGCTGTGTACTATCAATGAGGTAGAAGATTTTCGGCTGTGGTTGTCCATTGTGACTCGCGAACCTGTGCACGTTGTTGCGAGCTGCTTGATGCTACCTGCTTGCCGCGGGGCGATTGCTTGCCTGCTTGCTTGTTGCTGCCCTCGCTGCCGGGCTCTTGTGTTGATCTCCGTGTGATAGGACATGCTAGCGGGCCAGCTGCATGGATTGTGGACGTGCGAACGGGCCGGTATCGCCATGACACTGCCTTCGACTCCACAAAAACAGCAATCGCAGGACACCGCGTTGAACAGCAGCGGTCTAGACAAAAGCTCACTCACTGTAGAAACGGTCTGAGCCCTGTAAAGTGCGCCCAGGCGCTCAGGCTGCAAGACTGCGGGATCCGACTGTGACCCAATGCCACAGAGCACCGGTACACCAGGCCCAATCCGCCTAGGTGGATGTGCAAAATATTTTCTCCACTGTACATTGACTCGCCGCTGCAATGGAATGCGATTATCGGCCGAGCTAAGCTCTCTCTCGCGGTGTCTCGCCAGGTCTGTGTTCTCGCTACGTCCACGTGTAAGCTTTCCGGACCTGTGTCGTTCGCTGTCGCGACGCTGCATCGTGAAGGAATTCCCGTCCAAGATAAGAAGGGTGCATATCATTTGCTAGACTGTGATTTCATCATTTATTCTCTTCATCTCCGTCGGTGCCGGTTGGCCAATGGCCATTGACAGATTCAGCTCGCGAACGGTTTCAGTAAAGCACAGGAACCAGTTAGCATTGTAGAGAGCTGTTTTGACACAACTGTTGTACGTGTACGCATCACCTGAGCTCGCTTCGGTGACTACGAGGCTGCCAAGGCAACCCATGTCAATGCGCTGGGCATCGTGATTGATCCATCTAGTAAATACGCAATGCTCAGCCTTGATACACACAGATAGTGGTCTCATTTTATCAGGTTGGGGAAAGCTCGGATTTGTTTCAGCTGGCTGCTTGTTCACATGCCCAGTGGTGTATGTGACAGTCAGCCTCAGACCCAGGCTGCTCCAGTCCTGCACGTGGACGGAGCTACAAAGGTCAACATCATGATGATCAAAAGTATCAACATCGTGCGCAAACACCTCTGATTCAGTCGTGTGCGACTGCTCAACACTGAAAGTTGCGAATTACGCATGTCTTTGCCTTTGCGGAAGCCAGTGTGCATGCCAGCCGCAGCTGCAAGTATCAGCGAACACTGAGCTAAACTCGAGATCCTTTTGTACAGATAGAGTGCGTTATGCCCGTGCCACCACGTAGTCCTGTAGAACATGGGGATACCAGACAGTCACCGGAGCACAACTCCTAGTAGCGCATTTTCATACTAATCCATCTCATGGGGGCCCATGACTGCCAGTTTGTTCCCACACACAAGCCCATAGATATGTCTACACACCATACTCGCGGTATGAGGGCATGCGCAGCCCATTGTCGGCCACACGCAAGCAGAGCCTGGCAAGCAAAGCGCGCCTGCACAGTTGCGCGGTCTCGATGGCTTCGGCTTTCCTGAAAGCCAGACCCGGTGCCATGGAGTTCCGTGTTAGTTTTGTGCTTGCCGTGTGAATGTTCGCCGGCCTAGAGGCGGAGAGCGACTGAGTGTGCGGCCGGGCACCGCCTGCTGATGGGTCGCATGCCCTCGCGTGCAACGCGGTGTGGCGCACAGTGGTTGCCCGCAAGTATCCATACGTGCCGGGCGCACCCTCCAGCCCAGCCGCCGGGCCCCTGCTGTGAGTCTGTCAGCTGTACAGCTCCTGCCAGTGGTGCGCCCACTCCACCCACCCCACCTCCCATCGCCTCGGTCGTGCCTTCAACCAACATGACACCCAGGCGCTTACGCGTTCCCCACCGGCCCCTGTGCGCACATCAAGACCACCGGTCAACCCCGCTCCGCTCGGCGACGCCGCCATGGCCGCCGGCACCGCAGAGGATGCCGCGGCCGTAGCCGCAGTCGCTGCTGCTGCCATCTCGGCCGCCATCACCACGAGCGAGGTCGGAGCTGACGCGGCCGACGCGGGCGCCACCATGGACGTCGATGTCTTTGGCAAGCGGCCATTGGCCACGTTGGCACGATTGACCTCAGCGCGGCCGCTGTCGCCGCCGCCGCCGCGGTCGCGGAGGGGGTCGCCGCGGCCAGCCTCTCTATGGTGCGGCGCGAGTCCCTGCTGCTAACGGGCCCGGCGGCCCCTGGTCCGCTGCAGCTTCTGCCCGAGGGCCGCGCTGCAGCTTCTGCCCGAGGTCCGCGCTGCAGCTTCTGCCCGAGGGCCGCGCTGCAGCTTCTGCCCGAGGGCCGCTGCAGCTTCTGCCCGAGGCTCGCGGCTTGCGCCCGCCCGCTGCCTCCCCGCTCGCCTCGCGGCCGGGAACGGGGTGACCTGCTTGTGATGATGCCCTGCAATACTGCGTTGGCCGATGTGTGCATGACCTGTCCGGCCGCCCCCTCCCGGGTCGTCGCCGCGGCAAGCAGGCCTGGCACTGCTGCCCAGGTGATGCACGACAGGAAGCGCGCCAAGTAAGGCCGCTCCGGTTCGGGCGCGTGCCGCTTCGTGGCCCTGTCGCATCAGAATTTAGCCGTGTGGGCACGGGTGCAGTTGCCTCCTGAATCAATTTGCTGACTTTGCTGCGGCTTCACGGGCAGTAGCCAGGCGAGTTTTCTTGCAGAATGCCATGTGCGAACTCTCCACCACGTGGTGCACCCTCTGCCGTGGTGTGACGCGACAGGTCCTCGCTGCGGCTCCGCTGCGCATGCAGCTTGCAGGGCGGGCGATGTTGCCTGGCTACACTGTCCCGTCGGGCGTTCTGTAGGCGGCCGCTGGCCGCTGTGAAGGGCCGGTGGCTGCGGTTGCAGCGGTGGGGTCCTTCCCCACGTGCCCGTGCTCGCCCCCCCCTGATCTCCCATGCGGGCGCGCGGGCTGCCGAGGGGCAGGCGACATGGTGTCACGAGCGCCCTGCGTGCATAGCCCTGCCACCCCTGCCGGGCCGCCGTCGCGGGGCTGGTACGCCCCGCCCTAAGGGGGGCGCGCCCCCCGGGCTCAGATTAGGGCGGTTGGGGGCAGGCGTGGGAGTGCTCGGGTGAGAGTGGTTGCGGTGGTGGTGCTGCTGGTTTGAGAATGGTGGCGGCCGGGCCTGGTGGAGACGGACGGCGGTGCGGGGGTGCGGACGGTCGCAATGTACGGCTTTGGCGTGGTTGACGCGGTGGCGGGGTGCGCTGGAGTGCGTGTGTGTAGGTGCGTGGGTGCGGTTGTGCCGGTTCGTTGTGGCTTTACGCCTGGGACTGTTGCTGCCTGTGGCTGCCTGCTTGCGTACTTTTGGCCGTCTGCTTGCCTACTGCTGCCCTTGCTGCCGGGCTCATGTATTGATCTACATGTACCGGTAATACACTCGCATTATGGAGTGCCAAACACGTGTTTGTGGTACCCATGATCTTTCTGCAACAGCGCCTCATTGAATATGCATGCTCATGCCCATTTATACGGCGACATTCGGAATTCCTCCACTGCTGGAAGGTGTAACACATTTAAACCAGTCATTTGCAGACTCCCCACAGGCGACCCATACCGGCCACCCAAACATTTGCATCTAGTCTAGTGCGGCTTGGGTGACCAATCGCAGCGTCTCGAATGAGGTCCTCCTTACGGACTTAGATATGCGGACCTCCGCTGAACACTGCCATGTCCCACACACGCGGCAGCTCGCCCGTGACCGCCTGACTGACGCCGTGACCTCTGCCTTGCGCGCACATGACCTTTCGCCAGCGCAGTTCATTGCTTCCCTGCCTGCGGGGCTCTCCCCTGACTACATGGGTACGGCGGTGCGCGCCTCCTCGATGCATAAACGATATGCAAGGGTACACCGGCCAGCGGCCACATACGCACTCGCGTACAGGCGCGCACCCACGTGACGGTCTGCAGTGACGTCGGTGCGCGTGAGGAGGCCGCTGTGGACACCGGTAGTGGCATAGGTGGACCTCACACCATCCGAACCTCTGATGTCCGGGCTGGCACAACCTTTAGGGCACCAACCTAGGGCACCAATCTTCATGGCAACAGTGCTGTGTTGGCGCTTCCGCCTCTGCTGTGGCATCGGGTCCCTCGCTGGCGGCCTCCGAAAACGTTCTCGCCCGCCTCCTGTCCAGCGCAACCCGCTCGCGCCGGGACTTTGCCTCCCGGAATTTGGTGTCGCGCCGTACGTACGGTCTCCTACTTGCGTTGTGTACACCATCATATGCATCGACGTCGTTGCATTATTCTCACTTTCCCAGACAATATGTTGTGCAGTATTGTGATGCGCGTCGCCCCCGTGCGTATCACCTTTGTGAGTGTTACACGGAGATTGTCATGATGCGGAGTGTTACAGTGGCGGAGAGCGTGGATGGCTTACGCCCCAGCACGAGGGCTGTACACGGGCAGCTAATACACCAAGCGTAAATAAACACTGAATGGGACGAAGAAGACAAAATGGGTTATGGTCATACGACGGCGGTGTTGAGTAAACACCGGTGCCCGGAGGCACGTGGAGCCCGGAGGCTTCACACCTTGAGGAGCTCCACTACTGCCTAGAACCGCTGAGAGAGAGGCCATGGGCCCGATCCCATGGGGGGTCACAGGAAAACGCTCCAGCAGCCCTTGCGCGGAAACGCCTCGTGGAGCACTTGGAATCCTCTGGATCATCTAAATCTGCACAACAGAATTGGCCCGGGCGGGCGGGATCTTGACTGAAAGCTGCGAAGCACTAACAACGAACACCCACTCTGCGTGGCGAGCTGCTGCTCGCACCAGCCTAAAAACATGCAATCTTTGCACAGCCTCCGGTCCGCAGCAGTGCTGCAGACCCCTGTAGACACCGAAGGCCAGGGTCCTTCGGTCCACCGTCGCCACTCCCACCATAAGTGCGATTACATTCCACGTAATCCACCCTGTGAGAAAATATGGCGCCCCGGTCAGAGCACAAGCGCAAGCGCATGTACATGAACACTGACCCCAGCAAGCGCACGGTATAAATACCGTGCCGCTGGTGATGCGCCCAGGACCTCCCTGTTCAGCTGGCCTCACCGAGGTATCGAACACCCGGACTGCCACATCCCGGCAGGTCGAGTGATCTCTCATGGTTCTGAGGCGAGCATGAACACTTATCTTAGGCTCGCGGTGACGTGTGGAAATGCACATTTCAGGGCTTTAACTGCGGCCTCGCTTATCAGCACCAACGGCTGAGGAGGACATGCCCGCAGGGGGAAGCAAGCCCTCTCGTACTTAACTACCAAGCTTGTGGCATTCATGTCCAGCTATGACATGCATGGTTCGACTGGAACATACTTGGTGCTGTGCAGCCAAACGTTTAGTTAACTTACCTACGAGTGAATAGGAGATCTGAGCATGCAATCACTACATGCTTGGAGGTCAGCTAAACACTGAGACAAAGCAAAGCACTGGTGCTATGACGTCATATATTGACAGCAGAAGCTACATGGAACGTATGAACACAGTGCACTTAGCAGAGCCGCCGAGGCAACAGACCAGCTGCAGGCAACACGCAAAAAGACAGACAGCCCATCGCAAGCACCAAGGCTACTCTCCGCACGAGCAAAAGCCAGGACGAACTCGTTCAAACTTGCGCTGGCATGAAAGCAAACACACACATGTGCACGCACACACACGCACACACACACACACACACACACAACGCATGAACCGAGCGCAGCACCGCGCAGTACCACACAGTCCATGCGCACCCAAACACAGTCAGCATGCTCAAGGCCCACTGGCGGGCGGCCTACTCGACCCATCAGGCTACACGGGCGCGCAGCCGCGCGCTACGGCCATCTCCGAGGCCGCGAGGCACCCGTCCCAGGGGCTGCAGCCACAGCCAGCCAGGCTGTACGAGCGGTGTCGGGGAAGGGGGGCAGACTCGGAGGAGAAATGGCGCACGCGTGCGGGCAGGACGGAAGAGGGAGGGAGGAGGAGGGACGGGGGCGGGGTGGGGGGATCAGAGCCCAGCGGGCGGGGCAGGCGGGGGGAGGCAATGACGCTAGCCTATGCGCGGTGGCCCGTCAGCGCTGGCAGGCCATCCGTGGGGACATACAGCTGTGCACACAGAGGTGTGACCACAGGTGCTCTGAACAATCACAGGAGACATGCATGCATGCCAACTGAGTGCACTGCACAATAGTGTCATAAGTGCATGTCAGGCTCGCGCCAGTGTGTGACGGTGTCGCACAACAGATATGACCACAAAAGCTCCTTTGTGAGTGTGGGGTGTATGAAACGCATGCTGGTTTATGTGTTGCTGACCTGCGTAAGCACAACTGGCGCACAGCGAGCATCTGCTGCTGTCATGCCCGAGTGTTTGTGGCAGAATGCGCAGTGGTAGCGTGACGGTCCCATACCCTGTGGCAGAATGTGCACTGTGAGTCTACGATGTTCGCCCGCAGCAATATGCAACGTCACAGCCTGCACTTCGCACACAGCTCAATCAATGGCCTAGTCATCAATGCCAGCTCACAGAAGTATGCAAACAAAGTCTGAGAAACGCGTACCTGCCATTCAGCCAGTCAAACACGGCGACTGGTGAACTGGCAGTCAGTCCTATATGTGACAGCAAAGTCGCTGATCACCATGCAAATCTATGCATCAACGTCCTACCCCCGCAGTCTCATGCATGCATTGCTGCACTGCACCTGCGGCCGCCCCAACGACTAGCTTGCACACGATTGCCTAAAGCCTAGATCTGCCAATCTGCCACAGTGTTCACCCGTCCATGGTTTTTCATGTCGTTGCCTGTCTCCAGTCTGATATCATGCACGCTATGGCGAGTGACATGGCTGCAGGGGCCGTTGTCGACTGTGCTGTTCCGAGTACGTATACGCCTGGGTATGACGGTGTTTTGACTGCGTGCACTGTCAGTGTTCCGTTCCGCTTCAATCCTGCAGCGCCCTGCGTTCGTGTGTCACCCAGCCTATTCGTGTCACCTGCTGGCCGCCTTCCTCGTCAACACGGACTGTGGGATTTTTGCTTTGTGCGCCTGTGTTGCTGTGCTTCCCTTGTGGCAGCCATGTCGGACCCGGCTGCGTGTGTGGTCGTCTGAGTTGTGTGCGTTGCTCGAGCCTATGCGTGTTCCCTCTGCTGCCCCGCCTGATGTGGTTGCGCTTCTTGACCGTTCTTCCGTTCCTGCCGTTGGCCGTCACGGGTGCTGTGGCCCGGGGGTGCTGTGGCCAATGCCCATCTGGGTTCGGCTTAATGCCCGGTTGGGGGTTTTTCTGTTTAGGGCGCGCCTTTGCATGCAAGCATCCATTGAGGTGGCGGCATTTGCATTTGCCGCAGTGCTGCTGCACATGACCCAGCTGCACACGCTGGACCTTGGGGCCCGGGCAACCGCCACCATGTATGACGCAGGGCCGTTGCGTCTCAATCCCTGTGTCCCCTTGGCGCCTTGGCGCATTGGACGGCCGCAGGTGGCCACCTGCCTCGGACTCCGGACTCCAGACTGCTGCAGCATGCTGTTGCATGTGGTCAAGCACGTGCAATCAGGTTTTATCAGGTTTTATCGCGGCATCACCTCTCAATGTTACACTGTGATATATCAGGGACTCAGCAGCGCCACGCATTGCGCAAAAAATCTCAAACAGGCAATAGGCAAACAAACTGGCAAACAACCCTCTCAGTGTTCAACGGATATGGACGCAAGAATGCCGGCAGCGAGGGCAACAGCAGGAATGCAGACGATCAAAACCCAAAACCCCGCAAGCAACACCTCTTAGTGACACACACCGATAGATCTATGACCTAGCTAGAGGCCTAGCAGCACCTCTCAGTGCCAGCCACTGGCCGGGTTGTGCGGACGGGACAAGGATAATCACATCATAACCAACGCCACCAGTCCCGCCGCCGCATGTGATCATCCTTATGACACCGGTCAGCGTGTGCACCGATCGTCGCGTCGTGCTGCAGCATCCTGCCGTAACGTGGGCGAATGCGAGCCGGAAACATCTGTCAAAGACCAGAGGCACACGTGGCCTGTCCGGCGGGCACGATCGCGAGTTCTCTTTCTTGGCGCTACGTTGCTGAAGGCGACGGTCCCGGACTCCGCACACCGGACAAACCTAATTTCGCACACACCGGACACACACCGGATACACACCGGACAAACCTAATTTCACTATGTGCATGGCCGCCGCTGGCTGAATGCAGCATATGATCCGGACAGAATGTCACAACGCGCGTCGGCGGAGGTTTGCAGTCACTAAGGTACTTAGAAGATCTCAACCGTCTGTTTTAGTCGAATGACCCAGCTGGGCCCAGCTCGGAATATGGAACGCTTGCAAGCGTTGGAGATGATTCTGATCACATGGCAGGAAACATGTGCACACCTGAAAACATAGTTGAGATCGAAGATGCGTACATTTGCGCACTTATCGCACTCTGTCGAAGACTGCACAATATGTGTTACACAGTGATAGATGTGTTCAACAGCGATAGATGTGCAATATGTGCAATACCACATATTGCACATATTGGGTTTTGGCTGTCTGCTTTCCTGCTGTTGCCCTCGCTGCCGGGCTCTAGATCTTGCGTTCATCTCCGTGTAACCCCTGATGCACATTACCTGTGCATTATCGTAAATTTCTTGCAGACCACGCTGCAGAAGTGCTATATTTGCATTTTGCTTCGGCTCGACCACTGCGCGCCTCCCACATTTTTCGCAAAGTGCTCTGGTGTACCAGCGATGGCCGTCAGCTGTTCAGGTACTGTTCAACAGCTTCCACGTATCGTACGTCATTGCCCCCCCGGGCCGGCCGGGCCTTAGAGCGGGGCTCCGCAGAGCGCGCGTGGGACGCGTCGACCCGGCTGCCGTGAGCTCCGCAGAGCGCGCGTCGGCCGCGTGGCCTGGGATGCGTTGCTTAGGCATCCCCAGCGTATTATTCCCCAGAGATGATGCGGCGTATGACTATGCGCCGACTGCCGGCGTTGCGAGTGACCGCTGAGCGCTGGGTGATCGTGACTAGTGCCGTGCGTGATCTCGGCGGGCGTACAAGCTTGCCAGCATGCATCGGGATTCTTGAAGCTTTGCAAACCTTTGGCGCAACGCAATATACGCTTGCCCAGGCACACAATGAGCATACAGTATCGTGCAGTGTATGCTGGCGTGCATTGTTTGCTCGAATGATCGCAGGCGTGCCGCAAATGACGACGGACTGTCCGCGCGTGCTCCAATTCCCGTCACAGGCTCATTCGAATCAGCAGGACCCGCATTGATATGCACTACTGGCGTTTTCTGCTGCTGCTGCCGCAGGTCTAGCCGTTGCTTTGCCCACCGTGGACAGCTTGCTAATGTCACCGGCACGTACTGCGCAGGCACCTGCCGCAGCTGGCAATCACGCCTGCAGGTGCTGAACATCGCTGAACTCAAAACGTGAGATACTGTAGAATTCTGTGTAGATTGGGCCTTGCGCTGCGCATTGCAGCTATTCCGACCGCTGTCGTTGGTCAATGTGGGCTGCATCAACGCAGCGGCTGCTGCCATACACTATCCTTGCGTTAAATTATCTCAATATAGCGCTTCATATCGCCTGTAGTTGCGGCTGTTTCAAGGCTGCTGTGATTTCTAAGCGGCTGCACTCCGAGGTCGATGCTATCGAGCACATTGTACAGCTGCAACTACATGACCAGCAGTTGACACCTGGATCCGATATCGATAGGACAGCTACATGACCAGCACACGCTTGGTAGAACACAATCTGCTGTATATGTTCACTTATTTCTCCGTGACATGTTGTTTACCTGGGATGGACTGCCCAGGTGCTCAGGCTGAGCACGAGCTGTTTTGCAACCGGCAACAAGCAATGTACTTTTTGCTGCCGTCCGCTCCACACTCACCAATGTCATTAGCAAGAGAACAAAGCACGCAATTCCAATCGGCCAGGCATTCTTATTGGATGGTTTGAGGCCTCATGAGGTGCTACCAGCGTGTTGACTTCCATGGCCAGTCAGAGCTGCTTTGCAGCTCAGGTCTTTGCGCTGGAATACAAACATGCCCTCGGCCATGGCCACAACGGCTCTCCGCCTGCGTGCTCACCTCTGTTTCCTCTCATCATACAGACGCCCAGGCTGCGGCAGTTCCACCGAGCCTGCCGAGGTAGATGTTCGGCTGGCATGGGTGCGAGAGACTTGGCTGGATCGGGCAGCCTGCACTTGTGCAGATCGCGTCCGTGCAGAGCCAGCCCACGAGGAGGCCGCGATTATCGAGTTCTTCGATGCGGATTGCTTAATGTTGGTCGGGCGGCCACGCAATGGGGCGCCTGTGCTAGGCCCAGCATGCGCGGCCTACATTGAGCCGCGACTGCCGCTTGACGCGCCATTGCCTGCACGCCGTATTGGCCCCGCAAACATGGTCACGTGTAGGGCAGTCACAAAACGTATGAGTATGCACATACGGTATAATCATACTCATACGGTCATACCCGTATAATTAGCTGATTTTTGTACGGCGCATACGGCTTGATTACGGTGCATACGGTGTCCTGGCATTGAACCCCTTAGCCATTCACATAAGTTCAATAGTACCGCACGCGGACTTTGCTATGAATAGCCACGCGCACAGAATAACTCTACGATGTACAGCAAATTGTCGCCTGATGCCTTGTAGCGAGCATGCACGACGACGAACAGACTGAAATTGCCGAGGGCGCCTCTGTCGAGGTGTCCGCGGACCTTGCTTTGAGCGATGCGCAGCCTAATAACGAGAACACCTCTAAGCAAATTCGTAAGGTTTTAAGGAACTAAGGTGAAGCAGAGAGGCTGCACAGTTGTGCAAGTGGAGCCGTTTAGTGCTCGTGCAGACTTCTTCAACAATGTCTTGGCGGACAAGATGCCAGCAGTTACGCGTGCAGTAAATGTTCTTCTTGGCATGCCCGTGACAGCATGTGCGGGTGAGCGGAACTGGAGCAAGTGGGGTGCAACTTTCGTGCCAAATCGCAATTCACTGGGCCGGGAACGAGCCGAGCAGTTGATATTTATTCAGCGGAATGATCCTGTCACCGGGATACACGTGAAAGTGATGTACTTGTAGAGTAGGTCTGAGTGCACAAGTGCAAATATATAGAGTTGCATGTAGGTGAGATATCGTGTCGGAAGGTCAATGTGCGTAGTGTCCCCCGGCGTGTATATGGCACATGTTGCAATCATACTGTCCTACGGCACAATCCTCCAGTGATACGGCACAATTGTACTACTTACGGCACATTTGTACTGCTTACGGCACATTTATACTGTTATATGGCTGATTATACGGCTCATACGGTGATTACGGTGAATACGGTTACGGCAGTATGAACATTTCACGAATTCATACATTTCCTGACTGCCCTAGTCACGCGATTACTAGCCACACCACACATGCGGACAATGTTGCGACACGGAAGGCAAGCAATGTAATGCCACATGACTTCCAGGGCAGTGGTGGCCACATCGTGCTTGGTACTGCAGCGTCTCTATCGTCAATGCAGCAACGCACCGGCTGCGGACAATGCATGCCTCACAGTCTCCATGTCCGACAGCGCCGCCATGTTCCATCTCATGCTCGGCCGGTGTGCAAGACGGACGGGTAGGGGGACCATGCTAGAAAATGCTTGCATACATTCCCTTAGACCACAGCCTCGACGAGTCAGCGGCCAGATCACGGCAGTGCTGAGATAAACAAACCCCATTATGCACTTGACTGCACCTCAAGGCAGAGGGGACTCCAGACGCTTCACATGGTTACCCACACGGCACAAATTAAAAATAATTAAAAAAAAACCCCCCAATCGGGTATCACGCCAAACCCAAA
>JALKAD010000138.1:147067-158103 GCA_024500015.1 Ulva compressa | reverse complement strand
CTGCCATACATGATATTGGGGCCGCTCTCAGCGAGGAGCAGTATTCTCCCGTCCCAGATATTAACAATACATCTAATTGGCCATGTGTATGTATGTATCCGTTGGTGAAGGTTCTAGATCCCCGCGACGGGTCGGCCTGCGAGGTTTGATCCAGAGCTGTATCCGTTCCGACGCGGAGGGCCCTCGTAGCCACACGCGACCCTCCCCGCAGCTGAGCGCGGAACTGAAAATCGGATCTATTACGACAGAAATCATCAGATTGCTGTACATACCGGTCTATTGCTGAACAATAAGAACCGATGCGGCCCTGTTCGTAAAGTTTCCAGAACCTCGCGATCGAGCTTTCTAGAACCGGACCGCTATCCGTTCCGACGCGGACGGCCCTCGTAGCCACACGCGATCCTGAACCGGATCGGACTCAGAAGTGCGCCGCAACTGCGTACGGATACTATAGTACTATAGTATTTCACACGTGGTAGCTAGGCCGCCCTAGTGCTAGCGCCTGCATGTACGCGTACGATGAATTGGCTAGGCGCACGACGTGAAACAGAGAAAACCGGCAAGGACAGAAAAGTAGCGAAAGCAACTAAGCTGCAAACGAGGCTGACGAGGCTGCTAAACGCCACAATTGCGCGCAAATACGAGCAGAGGGAGGCCGACGCGCCGCAGGCCCAGCGCCGCCGCGAGGCCAAACCTCAGCCGCCAGGCCGCGCTCCGGGAGGCCGACGCGCCGCAGGCCAGCGCCACCACGAGGCCAACCGCATACACCACTCACAGCAATGCTCCACGGTCCTCACAGCACCCTTACGTACTTACCGCAGCCTTATGGTGATGCTGCACCTGACCCTTCAGCTAAAGCCACCGCGGCGCCAAAGAGCACCGTAAGGGCATGGGCCAGCACATGCTGCAGCAATATATACTTGACCACAACCACACTGCGCCAAATGTGCCTGGCTACAGGCGGCTCACTCGGTGGTTCCGACTGCTTGCCACTGCGTTTGGCTTCCATAACTCTATCCGCCTCGTCACCTGCTCCCCCCCTAGCCACTTACGGCCGCTCAGGGCCAAGTAGGGCGAAGTAGGGCACCACCCCCCGAAGGGGGGTGGGGAACTACTTGTGCGTGTATCTGTGCAGGATCGCTGTACTGTGCAAGATGAGCAAACACCAATGACCATCATGACAGAAGCAGGCCATGCTGTTCAGATCTCTCAACTAGTCCGCTTAAGGCCTACCCTTCGGGTTAGCGCGGCCGAATCGAAACGTTCCAAGTATGGCGCGAATACTTAATTAAACCAGCTGAGATTTTGAACGAATGTTGATCTCGATCCTTTACATTTGATTCTGTCGTTGCGCGCGTCGCGGAGCAGGTTTTACATTACCTCCGGAAGCAAAAACCTGTTAAACTTTTCATGCTCCATGCATCACTTTGGCCGACGCAGCATGCACGGCTTTCTTAAAGCGCCATCCACGATCGTGACAGGTTATACTATGACTATTTAAAGGTTCCTGTGAAGGTTGGGAATGGATTGCCCCCGCGGTTTCATCAAACTTTGCTGGTTTGTGTGTTGGCTGGCACTCTGCCTGGACGCTGCTTAGGTCACTGTGCACGCACGCGCCCATTTCTGCCCGTAAAAACATCATCTGGCATGCTATGATAATTAGTCTGGTTTTTATTTACATGTCGCCTGCTTGATCGATGAATGCAGTCTCTTGCAGTGCGTTCGCGCAGGCCCTGCCAGCCAGCGCCGACGAGAGCGCCAGCTGCAGACAAAACTCGTCCTTACCTTGCGCATGGTGCCGCCTGGCGATAAGGGCCGGCCAGCTCCTCAATCGGGGCGGAGATGCACGAGCACAGGAGGAGGGCTGCTGAGCGTGCTGTGTACTGCGTCGAGGTCTACGTATGTGAAACATGCCAGAGAGCATGCAACGCAAAATTTTGCACCAACGATATAAAATTATTTCCTGCGTTAAGTTCCAGGTCGTCGCGCCCCTATGTCGTCCCTTCAAGCGACCAAGTGTTGACCCCGGGCACTGCTCGGCGCTAGCCCCAGGATACACAGGGTCCATTACTGATACCATTGCTCACGCTGGGCAGTCCCAAATTAGTATATATAGTATTGCAATCGCCATCCTCCTTGACTATCGTCAACCACGCGCACTAGCAAGCACAGCGGCAGCTGGCATACAGCTACCAGACCGTCAGATGATCGCACCATGTGGTTTCGTCTTGCATGTACAAGCTTGTCAGGCAATGCCAATTCTCATTACCATCAACATCTACAGAGCTCTGTATATCAGCCAGCATCCCATGTATGCAGTATCTCATTCTCTGCGCATCCACAACACATGTAGCTGTTAGATTGGGGCTGGCAGTTAAGGCTTGGAAGGTCTGTCCAAATCCCACTTCCACCAGTGCATATTTCAGATGGTTACATGTATGCCCCGTTTTGGAGATGTGCTGCGGTGTCACAAGAAGGAGCACGAACACCACAGTTCACCTCACACCGACATTGACTCAAAAGAAGCATATAGAGCATGGTGTTGACAATGTATGCTTGTTCTTATGTCCCAATTCCACCAGTGCGTATTTTATAGGTCCATATGTATGCTTTGACCTATCATGTGTGCAATTGGAACCTTGCTACTGCACAAAACCATATCCCGTCAAATTTGTGTGAGCTCCACCTACAGACTTTCCACCTGTCCACTCTTCATCTACTGGAAACAACTAAGTCACAGCAGTGCCCATGGCTTCACGCAGGCAGCTGCACCTGGCATTTATGACATGCCATTAGATGGGATGAAAGTCATGATGGTACTACCAGCAGTACTGGATGCATTCTGTGGACCACAGAATGCGGTCTCGTGGAGCATGTGGCGAGAGGGGATGGTGGCTTGAGGTGCTGTGCATGAGCCATATGATGGTGCATCGTGCTTGACAACCTAGCAACCCCCGTCGATCACTTTGGGAGCTTGGCAGGTTGTTTGGGGGGTCATAGAACACCCCTAGCACTGTTTGGGGACGGTTTGGGGAAACATGCAGATTCCCCCAAACTTTTGGCCTGATTTGGCCGGACACTGCCTGTTTCCCCAAAGATCGCAAATGAAGGTACAGGCGGCTTCAGGACATATAGTTATGGCCTATGGACGTCCCAAAGTCTGTTTGGGGCTCACAGGGGGTCCGCGCCGTCGCTGGGACCAGTGGTGGTCATGAGTGCCAGCCCCCCTGTTTCGCACTGGTGAGGACTGGTATGGCTGATTGCATCCGATCGTCTTCACGAGACGCCACGAATCATCTCATGCAGTCTGTCACTATCGACTTGTTGTACACACAGAGATACTGCAGCGGCACTGTTCGTGGCGATATCAACGGCTCGGCTGAAGGGCTCCTGCGCTGAAAGTGCAAGACCAAAGTGGCCATTAAAACAAAAACAAGCATTAGCTGTGATCTGCGGTAGTGAAAGCTGATGTTCCGACGCGCAACGACGTCGCTGCTTGCAGTGGCTCCTGCGAGCCAATTGTACACCTCGCCACTTATTATTCTGCAGCTGCGCGCAGTACTCGTGTCGGTCCGTATGATAGCAGGTCTGCGCTGTAGCAATAATATGGCTTACAAGATTGACTCCATCAAGTCTTACAGTAATCATCACTATTTGTTTTCACTGCGCGCAATGTTAGCTACTTCATGAAATCGTACGGAGGAGCAAGTTCCTCGTGCAGTTGCAGCATCACATTGACCTTCCTCCGGCCGCAACATGAAGGCATCGGCCAGCCAGCTGGGCTTAAGCTTCATTTACGTTCGAGTTCGCTCTTGATGTTCAGTTTCGATGCCTCCAGCCCTTCAGCCGCGTGAACGTCTACCGCTGCTCCACAATGACCACGTCGTGCGCGGTTGCACGACGTCCAACAGGAGAAAGGTGTGGCGCATGATCGCATGGTAAATTTTATAGCTGAGATGAAGCTGAGCTGCCATTCACGCAGTATGCAAACGTGTTGCAGGCGTTCAACGCCAGCGTGTTGTTGACTTCGCTTACCAAAGAAGTGCCGCAGCTGGAACAGTCGTCAGTGCCAACGGCACTGCAACTTGGGATAAAGTGATATCAAAGTTCGGCGCTTGTCGGATGCAGTGCAGCTGGAATTCCGCAGCAGCAGTGTTCCAGGTGCTTGGCCACAGCCATGCACAGCTCACTTGGTAACACACATCAACCGCAGCAGCACAGCCCACACGAATAGGTGAGCTCACCATTTTCATGCAGAAGTTCACGGACTGCTGCGTTGCTGTGCTTGATATGGTACTGCGCTGGCGTGGTGCAACACTACACTCTTCAGAGCAACCTATTGCTGTGCAGGTAATTCTTTTGTTTGTGCTGCTACGTGCAAAAACTTCAGCAGTAGCTACTGCAGCTTACAACAATCAGGTGAGCTGTTTCATCCGATGCAGCAATGAGACACGAACTGCTCTTATTCCGGGCTTGATGGAGTGCTGACGCGGTGGCCAGCAACGCTCACAGAAGACATGCTGCTGTTGTGCAGGTCACCGTTCTATCATCTTTGTGTGGCTTGCAACTTCAGCAGCAGCAAGTGCATCTGTCAATCCGGTGAGCTCGCTTGGTCGCTCTGGTCTGATTGGTCTGTGCCGTTTGTGATGACACGCTGGTTTGAAAGCCTATGCACAAGTAGGATGTTGTGCAGGCGATTATTTCGGGTGGAAGTGCATGGCAACAGTGTGACCAGAGCAGCTGCAAGTTGCACAGGCGGTGTGTACACGTGCCCTGCTGCTGAACACACTGTTGTGCCCTACTAGTTGCTTCTGATCACGTTGTTGATATGCTGCTTGTAGCTACAACAGAGGAAGCTCTGATCTAAGCAGCCTCGTGCGTGTAGGAAGGAAGGAAGGCAGCACATGTACAACAAGTCACGGACGATACAATCAAGTTCAACACGCCGCAAGATTGAAGATTTATGTATGTTGTACTTTTGTGATGATGTGGGACAGCTCGTGAGTGCTGGCTGCAGTAGTGGCCGGTGCCACTGCTAGTATGGTCGGTGGTGCACGATTGGATGGCACCAGATCGATTGGATAGGAACTGTAATAATGTGTATAGCATCACAGTATCATCTGAATGTCTCGTTGCGTGCTGGCGAGGTTGCCCCACCCTTTGTTCCCCATGCGCGTCACGTTCCCCGATTCGCCTTCCCCACGCGGGAAAAAATGATGAGGGGAAGGCCGTTGCATGGGGAGCTGAAGGTGGGGAAGATGGCGAACGACGCAACAAGCACCTGTTTGCAAGCAAATCATCATCATGGATACATATACACGATTTATGAATGTTTCAGAGGTTGAACAACTGTCCTGATGGTCTGTATCGTGACATAACAGCGTACAGCACCTCCGTCCGATCAAGAGTCAGCGCCATTTGCACATAACACACATAAGATTTACCTTCAGCACCGAGTATAGTAAATTGTTTCGCACGCTATGTGGCAGAGGGTGATCGGGTTTGCTGCGAGGTCGAGCAGCACCAATTGCACCAGAGGCGACACACAGTGACGCTATCGCAACACGAGAGGCTCGCCAGCCGACTCAGTTCGTCGGTGATCTCACATACCTACTTATAGTGGTACTGTGCTCCGGTATGCGCTCTTTCCGCCTTTTGGAGCCTGCAACGGGGCCATCAATGCCAGAGCATCAAGTGCACACGCACCTACCGTTATCGCAACTCTGACGTTTCAGCGCCATCAGAGCACGGTAACAGTCTTATACATTAACTAAAAATTGCTCTGTTTCATCGCAGACGTTTTAATACCCGCGATCATCATCCATACGCAATGAAGCTCATGCCTCTCGGTGAGGATGATGCTTGGGCTAGCACCAGTGACACTACTATCACACCATTGCCCGTCCATGATAACATCCTACATATAACGCTCTTACTGTGCATTGCTTATAGCGCGTGGTAAACCACCTCCTTGATGTCCATGCCCTTGGTGTGCAAGGGCAGCTTGTGCTCAAGGTGCAAGCAACCGCAAGAAAACATGCACATTAGCCCCACCCGCGGCGCCACAAATGTCACTATAATGTATTTAAGTAAAATCTTGCGTCTTTCACCCGTTTCCATGCGTCATAGTGCTGCAATGGAGGGAGGCAGCCAACAACCATAGCACCTTCACACGTACACACACACCGCACCACAGACCGCACACGCTCAGAAACAACGCAGGCCTACTTAAATATCATATATCTACATCATCAACGTTACAGCGCATAAAAATGCTCAGTCCCCAAAGACTCCCCAGGCTGGAACAGGTTCCCCACCTTACCTTCCCCACCCGGGGTGGGGTACCTTGTCGTGGACGCTGTGAGAACTCACGCTTGTGAGGCGGCAACCAGCAGTGCGGTGCCGCAATTGCCGCAAGCGCCTGCAAAGTTCCTGCCACAGGTGGAGGCTGTTCACGATGATGCTGTCGATCTGCGCGGCCGGCGGCTGCCGCCATGCATTGTGATGGAGAAGGGGGAGTCTCTGCAGGACTGGAGCAACCGTGCCGGGCCGGACCTTTTCACATCCCTCGCGGTGCGCACACAGCATGCTTATGTGCCGGAGCCTCTCAAAGGCAGGCGCATGATATCACTGTCAACTGTGCCCTGTGTACACGTTTTGCTTATGTCTGCATGCAGTGCACTGCTTGCATCCGTGCAGAACGCTGCGTACTGTGGGCAATGCCATCATCTGCATCGTGGACCTACATGAGCATCCGCCAATGTAGCGATTCACACTGTGAACAGCAATACTGCAAGCTGGCGCACGTGCTCCCCAGGCAGAACAGCAGAGCAGCTACAGTGGCGAGTGGTCTAGTGGTCTGGCGAGTTTGTGCACCATTCGAGTGCGAAATTGTGTCAACTTCCATTCTTGGACGCAGTCACGCCTCGTGCTGCCTATATTTGGTTACAATGCAACTGTATCCCTTTGTCTCCTTTGCTGTCATGGCGTGCGATGGTCTGCAGCGCATAGACTCTGTGCCTGCAGGTTCTGTCCAATGTGGCCGCCCGCCTGGCCGTCATGCATGAGGCCGGGTATGTGCATCGCGACCTCAAGCCAGCCAATGTAATGTGGCTGCCGCGAGAGAACCGCTGGACCGTCATCGACTTTGGCTGCGTTGCGCGCATCGGGGAGCTTGCGCCGCTGAGCTTCACGCTAGCCTACGCGACCCCAGAGGTGGTTGTGGCCCACCAGGCGGGCGCAGCTCATCTGGAGGCGTCTGCGGCACTGGATGCATGGTCGCTGGGCGTGATGGCATACGAGCTGCTGACTGGCTCGCCGGCATTCAAGTTTCTGACAGATGGCCGTGCAAAGGTGAGACCGTGCGATGTGGTGTGCTGCGTTTCAGAGGGAAACAGTGCGTAAGACAGTACGGAGCATGAAAATGGGGCTACAGCGGGTCTAGAGTGCCGCCAGCCGCTTGAATGCTATCCGGCTGGCCGATGGTTGTCCAGACTGCATCCAATCATGATGGCGTGCCACACCAGCATTCAAAATTGAATGTGATTTTGGCATCTGGAAGTTAATGTACAGCACATATTGATCATCTGCTGACACTTTGTTGTTAATTTGATGCTCTGCCATACCGTTAAAAAAGTAAAGGTTCGTTCATGTCCGGGGCAAAATGCTTCGAATTCGACGAATATTTAATTTTTGTCCCCTCGCTGTGCTCGGGAAAACGACGATCCACAAGACAAATTAAAGCAGGTTTTTGTCCCTGTCTACGCGAGCAGAATTCAACGAAATATAATTATAGTATTTGCAAGTGTCCCGGTCACCTGCAGTTGCGGTCGGGAACGCAGAGCTTCGTACTTCTCCCAAGCTTCGCACTTCTCCCGGTTGCGCTTCGTCCGTGCTGGTTCCCGTGGCATCTGAACATGTCAACATGCGCATATGCCATGTGTGTCGATACACTACGGCCGCAGTGGCCGGGTTCGCTGGGGTGGGCGGTAGTACGTAGTGCGGCTGGTGGTTGCTGTGTGGCGTGGGTGCCGCGGTGGTGGGGTGCGGGAGGGCGCGTGTGTGTGGATGCGTGTGTGTTACACAGTGATAGATCTAGGACCCAGCAGCGCCGAGGCAACAGGATGCGTGTGTGTGGTTGTGTCGGCTGTGTCGGTTCGTTGTGGCTTTTCGCCTGAGACTGTTGCTGCTTGTTGCTGTCTGCTTTCGGGGGTTTCGGTCGTCTGCTTTCCTGCTGTTGCCCTCGCTGCCAGGCTCTTGCGTTCTTCTCCGTGTAACACTGCGGTAGCAGCCCCATGCCAAGGGCCGTGTTCCAATGACGAGCATGCCATCAAACGCCATGATACCTGTGTAGGTCATTGCGAGGCTGAAAGGGGAGGTGGTACTGCCGTGGGAAGAAGAGTTGATCCCTTTGGTGCGCCGCCAGCTGGGGGCGTTCCGGGGACCCGTGCTGCAGCTGCTGCAGCGGCGCCCGTCTGACCGCATCTCCATGCACCGCTTCCACAGCCTCTGCGGGAGTGTTGTGTCGGGCCAGTCAGGAGACGGGGCAGAAGCACCAGCAGGCAACATCAGCATGTAACCATCTGGCAGCACTGTGAAGCTGCTCCTCTTTTGGGATGCGCTACATTCTAATAGTAGACTGGCTTGGGATTCCGTTTTTGTTTCAATGTCCCCAGGGATACATTCGCATCAACTTCTACTTGACGCCTGCTCTGGTCGCGACTGAAGCTAGGTGTGGCTGAAGGGTGCGTGTGCGCGCTGCAGGTGGCAGCTGTAGCGTGCGTCTATAGTAAACCGTGTCTGTTCGAATTGTTTAAACAGCACAGGGTCACAGTCCGCACGACCCAGGACACATCATGGGTTTGTGAAGCACAGCCTGAGTGCTGTCGTCAACGGCGATCACGAGCGTAGGGCTCCTAATATAGTCCTCGAGGGTGTAGCCTTCTCAACCTGCTTTTTTCCATCACTAGATTGAGAATCAACATGAGTCCGGATGACGGCGTGTCCACATGGCCCACAGGCGTGAGCAATGCGCGCAGCATGCAAACAAGGCATGCATGCATAGCAGCATCTCATCCTACGAAACACGCAGCCGCAGCTGCACGAAGAACGGCCAGGCCCAGAGGTCACTTGACAAGCGCACAGAGAGTCTCAGTCATGAAAACAGCAGTGCCTGACCCACCGCGCAAACGTGAGCGGAGGGCGCCGGAGATGCTGGAGCCAGCATACAGCGGCCTCAGCTGGGCACAAACAACATGAGCCTTGGGCACAAACGTGTTACACGGAGATGAACGCAAGAGCCCGGCAGCGAGGGCAACAGCAGGAAATCAGACAGCCAAAACCCCCCCGAAAGCAGACAACAACAACAAGCAGCAACTGGCTCGGGCGAAACTGGCACAAACGTGTCAGCAAGGACCCATTATGTAGAGACAACAGCAGCCTGAGGTGGAGAGGTTGCCCCCAAACCCCGGCCATCACGTGGCAGCTGCGAGCCGTGCACGGTTCGACCGCAACGAGCTTGAATCTCGAGTGCTTCCGTGCAGGTGGTAATGAGAATGGCATTTTCATTGCGCACAATTTCCAGCTGTAGCGAGAAGCAACCACGCGTACAGACCCAATGTTTGCTAGCTGATGCATCATCGACGCACAAGCGTGAGCACTGCAGCAACCGCTTTTCGACGCATGCACGAGTGCCAAGTGTTTGAGCCCCGCTGCCACGATGTCATTCTGCTCCCGCAGCCCGTCATATCGATTTGTAATCACGCAGAGTTCTTGCTGTCCGCTGGGAACGCGCCGATGGGGGCTTGCGCACAGTTGCCGCTACGTGCTGCGCTTGCTTCGGACTGTTAGACGTATATTGAGTAATCCATCCATATGTACGTGATTTCGAACGTATGTATACTGTCAGTTAGCTCAAGTGTGCCTGGCACGGGCGAGAGCTCTGCGTAGACCATTGTGCACTCGCGATCGCCCTCTGCGTGCTTCGCCTGCCGCTGCGTTAGCGGTACTACAATGTGGAACGCTGCCGGTAATCGTCAAAGATGCAAAAAATGGTAGAACATGCGCTTGGGATCCGATCCGTGACACGATGGGTCGCCGTGGGTCTTTCCTGGGCCGCTTGCAAAGTCACAACGATCACGGCATTGTCCGTACCGATACATATGGTGCCAGACAGCTCTGTGCCGACGACACTCCATCAGGTGCGCCTTGCCTAATCATTTCCGGTTAGCAGCGAGCATAGCCATGCCGTCCGAAGCATGTCATTAGCCTGGCCAGCAGAACTCGTGTGTTGCTGTTTCGCGATCCGGCGCCACCGTGCACCAACACGGTGATGCCTCATTGCGCGGAAACACTCCGCGGTACAGGATGCTGTATTTGTTGTGTGTGGAGCAGATACGGAGCGAGAGCTTGCACCCTGAGTTTTTACTGACTGAGGGCAAATGCTGGTCGCTGTAGACGTGCATGAGGACGCTGCAGACCTCCCATGGATGCAGATCCAGCATGGACAAACGCTTATCATGATTGTGGAAGTATTGCCGTCGGATTGTGTTGACACGGCGCTGCTCTCGACGTCGTTGTGGGACCTGCCATGCTGCAGTAGCTTTGCACGCGTACGCAGCTAGGCGCTGCCACATGTTTCCTGTGTCGCTGCTGTGAAACCGCTTGTTGATGTGGCTGAATCTCCAAGAGTGCTGTCGTCTCTGTTGCGTCGCGATAGCCAATCAGCTGCGTTCGCAGTGGAGGTACCACTGTATATCGGCCCGCGCAACGTTCGGTTGCGGCCAGTCGGAAATACATATGCCATGGCCAGTGCTCACGCACCAAACTGAGCACTCGGCAATGGCCATTGAGCTATTGACTACTGATCACCAGTACGTGGGTGGCGGACTCCTAGGCACCGTCGCTCTAGCACTTGCAATTGCGAAAATCAGTCAAGTGAAAATCAGTCAAGTGCTGTTTGTGAAAATCACGACACTGAATTGCAGCAGTTCGCTGTGGCTTTGCGCCTGGGCATGTTGCTGTTTGGTGCTGCCTGC